>JAXQGN010000381.1:0-26500 GCA_037039805.1 Irpex sp. M6601 | reverse complement strand
TTCCCGCTACCAGCGTCTAAGCTGGGAGGAAGGGTCTTAGGGTTCCAGGGGTGAGCGTTGTCCAGAAATCCTTTGCAACTTATCACGTGACGTTACTTCCCACGCTCTCCGTCGTGCGCTTCGAGCTTTCTGTGTGGCCTCAGACTTCTTCGCTTGTCCTGTGCGACTTGTGTCGATCGGGACATACTGTCTTCATTGTCATTAAGAATTACAGAATAGTGTTTGCAGTACGATAATGAACTTGCAGTACCGTGATGTGACCGATACAGAGAGCTGCAGACCGGAGCGCCAGTGGCGCGAAGGGCTGCAGAGATCTGTAGCGAATCTGGCAATGTTCGCTTCCCAGAGTTATTTACCCTCGCTAGTTTGCCGCATGCATTGAGTGCTCGTATTATATTGCTTTGATGAAAGTGCCCTGGTAGCGGGTTTAGCTGCAAGGCAGCGTTAGTTACTTATAGGGAAGTTTACGAGCGTTGTGGCCATTGTTCCCGCGATTTTGATGGCAAAGTTACGCTAAACATCGTCGCTGGCTGATGTTTTTACTTGAAAAACAGTACTGCCGAGCTTGAATATTGTGACTTATTCTAGAAGACAGTGGACGCACTGCCTCACGGAAGATACGGAGGAGCTGTTACGTGCAGGTGATTACTACACCAACGACGTAACCTTGTGTGGCGTAGCCGCGCTTACATCGTGAAGTTGTGGCATACTTGAGTAGACGCAAGTAATCACGGAAAGAACTGTAATACATCGGGAGTGATAACACACAACGGGGCATATCATCAGGACGGTCTACTCAGGTGCATAACACACTGTAAAACTGTCCGTTTGGTGGTCGTCGACGGCACTCATCAGAATCGAGCAAAATCAGCCCGTGCAATATACCATATCGAAATTAATACTTGCAAACGCTTGCCCAAAGAAAACACAATAAATTTACACTATACGTACACATTCGCAGCAAAAGGATCTAGTAAAGCTTCAAGGATATACGTCCCGAGTCTCAAGTCGGAAAGACATCCCAACAGCGTCGATGCCAAAACAAGCTTCTTAGTATCGGTATCGAGTGGAGTAGTCTATCATAAATGAGTAAGTGAGAGATTTGACAGTAGTGATAGGTTTGCTGACCTTTCGGCGAGACGACTAAACCACGGCCTTTCGAAGCACCACGGTAAACGGTCTCAATAATATCAATGAGCTACATAAAAGTCAGTGACGTTGTTTGTCTGGTTTATCAAGGGGTTCCCGTACCTCTTGTTTATTGTCCATGGCCCAATTGCTGTAGGTAGGCGAATGCAGGTCAGTATACAGGCATGAAACGAGTCAACATGGCACATACATCTTGTTGTTGTTACCAGTACCCAAATCGATCATGATGTGCTTATTACTACAGGAGTGGATCAGCACTACTCTTCGGTTTTTCCATTTAGGAAGGGACTCACCGGTAAAAGAACATCACGGTGCACGGGTCGTACAACTCATACATCTAACGCCACCAACCGAAGCCCTCAGCTCTTCCTTCCTTCTCCTCTCGAACGCGATACAACACTCACCTTGTTAAAGTCCGGCACAGCAGTGATATCGACGAGGTATATCACAGCAAAGTTCTGCACCTTCTCGGCGACGCCGTAGAGGGTCTCGTCCATGGTCATGCACTGCGAGTCCCAGTCGTGGCCGAAGCGGATGACGACGACTCTGTCTTCTTCGGATTTGATGGCTTCGTCGACGTGCCAGCCGGAGGGGAGATGAGGGAGGAAGTAGGACATTGCTGGTGTTGAGAGGTTGGGAGCTGAGAGAGGGCAAGATGGAGGTTGTGGCCAAGTTCGAATATAGGCTTCGGAAATGATGTAGGGGATCGAGCGCCCAAGTTCTAGAACTCTCGCTCACTTTATGTAGCAGCTTGCTTTCTTGTACTACACCATCACACAAGTGCATGCTGATTAGTTACAGGGATCCTTTACAAGAACAAAATGTCGTCAAACACCACGAGACCGGTCGTCTTTATGGACGTCAACATCGGAGAAACCCCAGCAGGACGTCTGAAGATGGAGCTCTTCAGTGATATTGTCCCAAAGTACGTATCTCTTGTACTACTTAACCGTACTGACTGCTGACTTTCGATACGTTACGTAGGACGGCAGAGAACTTTAGACAGCTTTGTACTGGGGAGTACAGGTAAAAAACCGGTGTTGTGTTCAGGTACGCGTTGAATGTGGTTGACCTGGTGGTCTTTATAGAATAAATTCGCGCCCTCAGGGCTACAAAGGGGCCACGTTCCATCGGTGAGTACCTATTCATATAGCCTGTTTGATGCTCATACGAGCTGACTAGCTCTCTCTTTATGTAGAGTGTAGGTCCTGGCATGATATGTCTCAAGCGTAGCCACTTACTCATACCCCAAAGAGTGCCGAACTTCATGTGCCAAGGTATGTTCGCTGATGTTTATACCATCGTTGATCGAGTGCTCATGATAATATCGAAGGTGGTGACTTCCTAAATGGCGACGGCACAGGCTCGTTCTCGATATACGGCGACAAGTTCCCTGTACGTTCAACTCCCTCTTATGGCCATCCTCATACTGAGATCCAGATATAATGCAGGACGAGAACTTCCAAGAAAAGCATACAGGCCCCGGTCTCCTTTCGATGGTACGCCTGCGCTTCATACAGATTTGATCCCTCTGTACCCTTACCACGACCTTCCATCATAAAAGGCAAACTCAGGTCCAAACACTAACGGATGCCAGGTTCGTACCCATCAGCTTCCTTCCCATTCTCGCGAAGCTCGTCCTATATATATATATGTGTGTGTGTGTGCACTTTGTACTGACGTCGACGCTGTATACAGTTCTTCATCACCACTGCCAAGTGCGACTTCTTGGACGGCAAACACGTCGTGTTTGGCAAGGTGATCGACGGTATGCTCACGTTGCGCAAGATCGAAAACGTACCCACGGGGCCCAACAACCGGCCCAAGCTTGCTGTTAAGATAGTAGGTGAGTAGCGTTTGCTTTTGGTTCTGGTGATAGACATGAATTGACTGCGGCGAATGATCTTTAGAGTGTGGAGAGATGTAAATGCCACTTGTGTGGCTTTCTGCCATACCTGTACTATAACTTCTAGTAGCAAAACGTCACGATTTATTCAGCAGTTGTGGTTAATCGTTGTGAATGCAGTCGACCGTGTACTTATCCCCCCACTATTGCATCGTACATACTTCTGTCTGCCTGAAGAGCGTGATTACGTAAACAACCCCTTCAAGCTTGGCTCATCCACGGTGATAGGCTTTCACTGTAACCGCAACGTCGTCATTCCCGCTCAGCGCTGCTCGTTCGCCAGAGACCATATCAGGAGAGCTCTGCTCATGAGTGTGCTGTGGTGCACAGAACATATCACAGACAGGCGTGCGTAGAAACCGACGTAAGTGAGTGTGCAGCTGGAGTCTAGACATAGCGTGACCACTGACCTTGCCTGAAGTTCCGAGCGCTGAACTCACCTCATAGACCTGACTGCATGACGGTCACCGCGTTCTTACAAACTCACGAATGTTGTGTCTGGATCTACTTCTATGGACAAACCGCTGCCTGAAGTACCGCAGCCATTTCCGAGCGTGAAGAAGACCTTGCACTCTCCGGCGACATGGGCCAATCTGTCTATCGACGGCCGCAACCATCTGCGGAGGTTTATTCTGCATTGTTTGGAGGAAGAGAGCGACGTCATACCTGCTGAGGACCGCGAGACCTGGACGGCTAGTATTGCGGGCGCGTTGGACGAGCTGGGAGAGAGGATGTTCATGGGCGGATGGTTGCCTGGGCTGAGACGGGCGAGAAGGAGAAGAGTCGCTGAGAGGGAGAGGCAGAGGAAGGAGAATGTTGGCAAGGACATGCAGGAAACTGGGAATGGAACATTGAAGAAAGACGAGTCGTTTCGCGGCGAGGGGAAGGAAGATGGATACTTCACACTCGGGCACTCGGTTAGGACCTCCAGTGTTGCAGACAAGAATACACGACAGGAAGCGTTGTTATCTCTCAGAGCTCTCGCTGAGAAACCCGTCAACCCGACACCGAAGCCTATGCCGAAGCACGTCCTGCTCACAGTTTCTCCGCTCAAGCCACACGCGGGAGACATGTTCGACCGGCAATGTGTATTTACTGCTGGTGTCTTCGCTGTGCCAAACGACGAGGATTCAGACAGAATCAACCACGGAGAAGTAATGTACGGATTGGACACATGGGGTACGTGCCGAGTTGAATGTATTATTAGCAAGAGCTGATACTTGCCCTAGAACCACTCTCACCATCTGAACGTGCATCTCTACAACTCGTCGGCGGCACCTTCTCCCTCTTCGGTATCCAAGAAGCACATTATTCTTCGCTAGTCAAAGTTCTTCGTCTATCAATATTCACATATCTCTCAATCATCCTGGAGCAGTCCCTTCTCGTCGACTCGGGCGTGCCCCTCAGGTTCCCGAAACCGTCCCTTACCCCAAATCAACCCTCCGGAGAAGCAGGCGCAGCGATCTCTCGCGCTCTGAGCACTGGCAACGTCGGTCGCAAACCCAACTTTAAACGAGACTCGGGGCTCTGGGCGTACTTTTCGAAAAAGAAAGACGATATTTTACAACGCGCAGCACCGTCGTTGGTAAGGAGAGGTTCGCTGGAGTTGCCAATCGCTCAGAAACCACGGAGCAAGTCGCCATTGGTAGCATCTCGGACTTCTCACGACGGCGCACATCCTACACCCCAAAGCCCCCAAAGGCTTCGCAGATTCTCTTTCATCTCCGACTATAGACCGTCGTTCTTGCAGGCTTCCCCTGATGACGGATGCGAAGAGTCCAAAGAGCATGCCTCCGATCGCCCAGTGTCGCAGGCATTAGCTGCTGTAGAGAAAGCACGAAGTTATCTATCCACAAGCCCAGACGTCTCGTTCAGCCCTCCAGGAATCCTCGTTAAGCTAGCATCTCGAGAAAAGTCTGAACAGCACCGCAGACTGGGCGGAGACGACAAGGCGGCACTCAACAGCTTGCTCGGATGGGATTCCAAACGCCTTCGCCAGCAAGGCTCCGCGGGCACGATGGAACTGGTCAACACCGCAGGGTTCGTCAGACACCAATCGTTCTCCGTGCTATATTCTGAGTACGTAAGCCAAACACAACCGGTCTCCCGTCCGTCCACGCCCTCGACGTCGTCGCCTGCGCCACCAGAATCTGAGCCGAGGATGGTACTCTGTGGAAAGCGACGGCGTTGGGTGACATTCCGATATTACTGCCACGAGCAGGCGGATGAGTGCTTAGGTGAGGCTATCGTAAGGTTGTGCTCTCATGCGGACGACCCTTGCGATAATCCGGATTGCCGTTCGAAACGGGGAGACCATGAGCTCAGGTTCATCCATGCCGGTATTCGTGTCACTCTCCTGATCGAAGGCGAAGCTGCACCCGTGTCTCCTGAGGACGAGGAAGAGCTTCCGGAGATGTGGGTGAGCTGTCGGACGTGTAAGAAGGAAAGCTCCAAGGTTCGCATGCGCGATGGGACATAGTGCGTTCTTTCCATCCGTTGCGTAAGATGTGAATGGAAGGCAGTTCGACTTATCTGTTTTGAAACACAGCCTTCTATCCTTTGCGAAGTTCCTGGAACTGCTTGTGTATTCGCCTTCGCTGTGCTCGATAGTCCCTTCGTTATGCCCACATACGTCTCTCCCTCCTCGACCTTGGCAAGCCACCGATACGCCGCTACCACGATCTCGCCTGAACATTATCCGTCACTTCTCACATGCCGGACGAACTATGTCGATCTCTCTCTCGCAAGTAGAAGACGTGTATGAGATTCGGGTACCACGCCTGCAGATCCTCCGGCCAAAGTTCGACAAACTACCCGTGGAAGAATCAGACGTACATCATCTGCACGCTCAGGATACAGCTACGAGTAACTCGAAGTCATTAGACCCTCATCACATTGCGACGGAGGGCGATCGGCGGATATTACGAAGGGAGATCATGCAGTTCTGGCAGGCGTTGTCGGAGCAGATGGACACACTAGAGGAGAACTTCATCCAAGAACACGCTACTGCTGAAAACTCGCACTTAAGTCATAAATTACTGCCCAGGCTGCCCTCGTCAGACGAGGCTTATGACGCTTTTGATGATGACGAGGAAGGTCTGGCAACACCGAAGGGTAAACCTTCGGGCCTTCCCCCACATCCACCTAATACGCCTCTTACTCCAACATTGGCCTCGACTGCCACCACCTATCAAGCGTTTCCCTTTCCACACAAGCATGAGTCAGAGTCTCCAGGAACGGCTTATAGCTCTTCGAATTCAGCACTCACTTCGGATTCGGCATCGTCGCAAGAACGCAGTTCGCTACAGCTGTTGACGAGTATGCGACATACGTTTCAGCGTACTGAGCAGAAACTATACGCCCAGCTCTCCAAGGTTCCATCCACGAACTTGAACGATGTGCGTAGGTCGTTTGAGTCTGCGGGTCGTGGTGCCACCAAGAGGTTGTCGGCGTGGGAGGCTAAGCATGCAACTGGCCCTGCTACTACGCCTGATGCTACCGCGTCTAGTGAGCCAGAGTGGTGGAAGCCTGGGTGTCATGCCGTCCCTGGAGGTAATGTGATTGTTAGAGAGAACGATTGGGGGAGTATCATTGCATTTACTCTTAGGCAGGTACCATCTTTGCTCCCCCACCTTGCATAGACTGAGAGACTGACACCCCATATTTTGTTGGTTTTGTTGTAGCTCGACGGACTATCGTCACGAACTGTCTAATATGGCTGTTAACCGATCATCGTCTGCATCATCAGCCACTCCATCAGGCCCGCCACCGTCTCCTGCAGTAACGAGGCCTTCGTTCTTCTCTACAACTGCGTCTTCGAGATGGTTCGCATCTGCTGCTTCGCCTCCTGATCCCGACCAAGAGGATGTCGTGTGGCATGAACCCGAAACCTACTCTGCCATCATTAGCCGGAAAGAGAATCCTAAGGATACGGCCTCTATTTTGAAGCTCGGTATCAGTGAGGTTCTCCGACAGAAGACGGTTTCGGATCCAGGTGGAAGTTCAACACCTTCGAGAGTGTTGTTCAATAATAGCTCGAATAGCACGTCTGGCGTCAAAGGTTTGGTACCGTCTGCTTGGGCGAAGCCTGACGTACAGATATCAAAGCAGGCAGCAGATGGACAGCTCAGCGCATCTTCGAAGGAGGCGGCGGATAGGATTCTTCAGGAGCTGGAGGCTGCTTCTGAGTCTACACCGCGATCTGTTCGAAGTTCGTGGTCAGATCATGCCTCCTTGTCCTCTTCTGGGTTCGTAGAAACGAACATCCGTCGGGGGAAGACATCCTCTATCATGTCCACTGACAGTGATGCAACAACCACCGGAGAACGTATCAGCATTAATGGTGACCTTTCAGACGCCCCACCAGCGTTACCGCCTAAGGACGCGCCGAAGATGGCAAATACATCTGTACTTCCCACTAGCAACCCTAGTAATAGACCGCCGACTGAGCCTCCCACCCCTTCCGCGGGTGATCAGCCATCTTTGGCCTCAACCTTCACCAATACTCTATCCACCGCTTTACGTTACATGCTGAAAGGTGGTGTACCTCCGCCAGTACCTCTGAAACACCATCATGGTCTTCTTCTCGCCGGATCCCCCGCCATCGACGAGAGACCACACATCAAGTACGACTGGACCATCGGAAAGCGTCTTAAATTCAGTTGCACGGTGTACTATGCAAAGCAATTTGACGCCCTCAGGCGAAGGTGTGGGATAGAGGACACTTTTCTCCACAGTCTTGCTCGAAGCGAGAATTGGATGGCTGAAGGCGGGAAGAGTCGGTCGAATTTTTGGAAGACGAGCGATAATCAGTTCATTATCAAGACACTGGTGAACGCGTGGAATGTCGCAGATCTGTAGGTGTTGAGCACTGTTCCCTAAGTAACGCTATCGCTGGTTATTGACTTGTCTGGTAGGCATGTTCTCATTGAACTTGGGCCCTCGTATTTCCGTCACATGGAAGCCACGGCCAACAAGCCCACCGTCCTGGCCAAGTTGCTCGGTTTCTACACTGTAGAAATCAGGAACCTGGAGACTGGAAATGTACAGGCTAAGGCTGACCTTCTCGTCATGGAGAATTTATTCTATGATCAAAACATTGTGAAGACGTTTGATCTGAAGGGAATTCAAGGACGGAAGGTCAAGGCTTCAAGTAGCAGTTCCGGCGCAAAAACACTGTTTGATGGTGATTGGATTGAGGGTGAGTTGGATATGTCGCTCCATTGAGATTGTATTGACGAAAAATCATGCAACAGGTCAGCAGAGAGCACTTACGCTTGTGCAGCCTCATTCGAAAGTGGTGCTGCAGGAGGCAGTCAAGGCGGATAGCGACTTTCTAGCGCGTAGCAATATCATGGACTACTCGTACGTACTATACGGAAGTACACGTTAGCCCCACTCACCAGTAAAACAGGCTACTGCTTGGTATAGACGAGCAACGAAAGCAGATTGCTTGCGGTCTTGTCGATACCATAGGTATGTAGTCTTTCGTGCGCAACAGATTATCCTCTGACGCACAAAGCAGGCAGTTATACCTTTGCAAAGACTTTAGAGTATAAAGCCAAGCAGAACCTTAGCTCTGGCAAGGAGGTCACAGTCATCCCGCCGAACGAATATCAGGAGCGATTTGTCAATGCCATGGACAATTATTTTGTGGCCTGTCCTGGTGCGTATATCATAATATGCGCGCAGCCTGATAACGCCTGTTGAAGAGACACATCTTCTCTCCCAGATAAATGGTCAAAACCGTTAGATGACACGAAGATACCCGGAGACTATCGGGAGCTGCCTAGCGTGTTATGAAGATCGTACCGCTAATGCAGGACTGTCTTTTTGCATCTAAGCTCCTCATCCCTTCTTCCCTAGGCTCACCGGACAATGGACATTCTGCATGCATCATCACCCTCATCATCACTATGTATTCTCACATTCCACCGTGTATCCATGTTTACGATTGAAACGACTTTACGCATGTTTGTTATAACATTTTGACGATATTTGACGGACTCAAGCTGGGCGCAACGACACCCGGCGCATCAGTTTGTGGCGCGGAGAAACCACAAGAGTTTTGGGGCCTTGGCCACACGTACACGAACCGTAACGCAAGCTGAGTTCTACCTGACCTGATCACCCACCTTGTCTAGCGTTCTGCATACTAACAGGCATCAGTTTCAAAAACGTGTGGCGATACAACTTGAAGATGCAGAGACGTCACTAGAATGGTCGAGAATGGTGCAGTAAGGTTGTTGCGACATCGCGAGCCGCGCAGTTCACAGATCGACGTGTTCAACACGTACATCTGTCGTAGCTGTACAGTGACATTACAGCGCATCTCTGTGGTATGAAAGGCAAACCTCTCGTTTCAATGCATAATAACTCTACTTACTCATCTTCCCTAACACTTACTTAGGAGCATCCGTAGTATCGTCCTTGGCGGAAAGAAAGCAACAGAAATCAATGCCGAAACAAGCAAGAGTTTTTGTAGGGGTGAATGATCCGATTGGGGAGGGGGATACAGAGCTTATCACTGGCATTCTGCCGCTGGATCTCGCGGGAACAGCGTTCGAGAACCTGAGGAGAGAGGTACACTGGGAAGTAATGAAACATCGGGGTGGAGAGGTCCCGAGATTAGTCGCCCAACAAGGAGAAATCGCTGAAGACGGAAGGTAAAGATACTTCAATGACTGTCATTTCTGAATGCTGATGCATGATAACTATTGAATAGCTTTCCGATCTATAGGCACCCTGCCGACAAATCTCCTCCGCTGCTGCCTTTCTCTCCGACCGTCTCTCTAATTCGCGAGCATGTGCAGAAAGCCCTTCAACATCCCGTCAATCACGTCCTGATCCAGCACTACCGCAGCGGAGCAGATTTCATTTCCGAGCACTCCGATAAGACTATCGATATCGTCCACGGCTCACGAATTGTGAATGTGAGCCTTGGTGCTCGTCGCCACATGACTCTACGCTCGAAGGACCCACAGGACGCCGAAGATAGCGGCAGACATCGTATAATACAACGGGTGAAGCTTCCACACAATTCTATGTTCGTACTGGGTCTGGAGACGAACGCGAAGTGGCAGCACTCAGTCAAACATGACAACCGTCCTGACTTCGAGAAAGATGACGACGAACTCTACAACGAGGGCGAGCGTATCAGTTTGACGTTCCGCCACATTGGCACGTTTGTCTCGAAGGATGAGAAGCTCATATGGGGCCAAGGGGCGAAGGGAAAGACAAGGGAGGCAGCTGAGCCCGTGGTTAATGGGGGACCCGAAGCAGAAAAGCTTCTTGCCGCATTTGGCTCCGAGAATCATTCTAGCAACTTCAATTGGGGTGCTTACTATGGTACAGGCTCGAACGTACTTCACCTCACCGTCGATGACACTTCTTAGCACAGTAGGATGAGATAACAATGTTCGTTGTTCTTTTGACTACTCCCAAACCATATATACAGATCTATAAAGATATCGTACCAAAGCCCAAAGACGATAAAACTCGCCATAACAATAATGTCCGAATACTCAAAGTCCACACAGCTCCACATGATCACCCAACCCTTAGGCGGCGAATGTCTCCACAAGAGCAGTGATGGAAGGAGAGAAGAAGTATTCACCACCGTTGGATATAACGAACGACGGTACAGAGTAACTCTCTGTAACGTTCTGCGCGTTCAGTCCGTAGGTGGTGCGATCGCCCTGCCCGATAACCGGGTCAAGACCAATGGACTCAGTCTTGCCGAAGGGGAATCTGTACCGCAAATTAGACACGCGAGCTTAAAGTAATATTATACTAGTACTTACGCAGCAGCGTTGGCCCAGACCTCTTGCTGAGTGCGGAAACCGTTTCCAATGTTTGACTGGTATTCAACTGTTACGAACATTAGTCATCTATTGTTGTGGGAGGCCAAGCAACAACTACTTACCAAATGCGAGGCCACGGTCGGTCGAGGTAGTGCCACTGCTGGACTCGTCATCGGTCAGCTCAGGTCCGTATGGCGTTCCGGCACGAATAGCGTGGTTAGCATGACCAATCACCGACTCGAGATCACGAGGATTGGTCTTGCGGATGTGAGCGGAGAAGGGGCAGCGACTCTCGTCAGAAGTGATGTCCGAGCCTGCGTGGGTGTAGTTGAAGTTGTTGTTCCTCTGAGGATCGGTACCGAGAGAAGCATCGTCGACATCCGGAGAGAGATCAATGGGTGCACCACTCTTCCAGCGGCCAAACATGCGAGAACCCAGAAGATCAGCACCCTCCTGCGCAGTAAGATTGCCGCTCGCGTTCTGGATAGCGTTGGCCAAAGTCCACTTGTTGAATTCCGGGACAAGCTGCTTGAGCTTACGGAATACCAAGAACGAACCATCGAGTGCCCACGATGGACGGCTGACGGTATCTCCCGTGCGACCCGCGAGAATAATACCGGGATCCACAACAGATTGACCGGGCAATGCGGTACCGAAACCAGTGATAGTGGGATTAGAGATACCGTCCAAGTAACCGAAGTCTAATCAATATCATAAGCATAGTATTCACCACTAAGGGAAATTTGAGCTTACGCTCGTGACCAGCCTCGTCACCGGGCCGCGCTGCACTGGCAATGGTGAGAGAGACCGTCCATGCATCACCAAGTTTCGCCTCAAGGTCACTCTGGTATTGCTCGACGAACGAAGTCTGTCGAGGCGTCAGACAAGAATATAAGGACGGTCACCGCTCAACTTACCTCATCGCTACCAATCAGGAAAACCCCGTGTACATCGGTTCCAGTGAACGTAGAATCCCAGTTGCTGGTGTCGTCTCCGAGCGCGCTAGCATCCGCGAACTGTCCAGCACTGAAGAAAGAGTCACCGAGGTCATCAGTAACACCAAGTGCAGTGGCACCGCTCTGGGAGAACGCAAGGTTCACGAATGCGAGCGGCTGGGCAGACGGAGCGGACAGGAGAGTTTGAATGGAGGTGATGTTGGCAGGAGCGTATGTCTTGAGGACCTTCTTGAAAGTCGTCGCGTTGTTAATGTGGAAGAACACAAACTGTTCCTTCTGCTTCTTCATGCCGACACTATGATATCGAAGTCAGCGGAGGATAGAACAAGGATATGATCGGACGTACAGAATGTCGCCCTGGATGTTCTCCAGCGGGAGACTGTCGTTGCCAGAAGAGGTCGACTGAACCTGGGCAACTGTAGGGAGAGCTCCCTGACCGGGAAAAGCTGATAGACATGTCAGTACGCTTCATTGCCGACCCAAGACACTGACTTACAGCCAAGGAGGGAGGTAGTGCGAGCTCGCTTCACATGGTAAGCGAAAGCGGGTTGAGAAACAGCGACGAAGGCTGCTGTGGCTGCGAGGAAGTTCTTGAGCTGCATTGTGAATGAGAGGGGATGTGAAGGAGTATCGCACTGAAGATTTTCGAGCTGTAAACTTCTCGTTTTATACCTACTCCAGGACGCCAGACTGGCCGAATCAGGAAGTAGTCCGGACAGGCAGCAACGACCCGCAGCCAATGTGATGAATCAAAGCTTAGCGAGGGTCGGCTACTGCTCTCCAGTTGCAGCAGCGAGCGTCAGATCGTCCGACTGTATTGAAGCAAGGTCCGCCGTAGTCTGCAACGAGGCTCTGGACCACGTATCGCCTCAGGTTGCGGTGTCGCATCAACGAAGCTGAGAGGTTTGCGTTCCACGATACTGGCCATGGGAATTTTTTGAGAATGTTTGACGTTCCCGGGTTCATAACGTTCTTCATCTTTCACATAGAGATGGCTTATGCCTGTTGGCTGATGACATTAGCCGTACCAAACGGGTCAGGTACACCTACTGTGGCCCCAAAATGTTCAGTACATATGCGCGCCAGGAGTGATTATGTTCTGCTAATCCTGTGAAGACGTAATCATTGAGAGTTGTTGGAATGGTGGCCTCGAAAGTTCCTTACAGCACAATGCCACGATGAAGCGCACTGGAATGAACATACCATGAGAATGTACACGGCACCGAAACAAACCGAAGTCAGGAACTTCAGGAGATAGCGCTATTGGCCACCCATACTGTAAAATGTACGATCCGACCGTCGTGCGTGTATCATCGGCACACGACGATATCTTCCCGCGTCCGCGCCTCCGAGACCGCGACAGCGCATCCCGTAAGTTGTGAAGACCGCAGTCTCTCTCACACCCAGCAAGAAAACGACGGCGGTCTTGAAATCTGATCGCCACTTCCCGTCGGGGGGATTGTTCGGGCAGAAAGTGGGTGTGTGAAAGCAACGAAAAGCAACTTGATGGAAAAGAAATATCAGTAAAATAAGCGTTGATTCGGTGTTCACTACAAACCTTCCAATATTTAGTCGAGACCCCCAGTCCGACAAGAAGTGAAGCGGGGCGGAGGCAACGGAACAAGAATCACGCTGACGGCCGTGTTGGGATGTCACAGTGAACTTGTGACTGATGAAATGTTACGCTGCTCCGCATCTGGCAAGTATCCAAGTTCAAAAAACCGTGCCGCAGCATCAGCGGCCGACGTTCGCCTGAAATCGCCAGGTTTGGGAGAGTGATGTGTAAACCGAATCGCACGCCCCCGCATCTCTGCCGATAGACTCGTGGAAACCGATGGTTGTTCTCATGGCAAAGCGTCAGGATTTAGGTAGTAGCTGTTTGTGTGTGAATGTTATCTAACAGAAGGAGTAATGTGGTACCTTAAGATTCGGACGGTATCGCCATCTAGGTACGCTGTGATATCTGGGTGACGCGAACCAACACAAGGGAATAAACATTTATCTGCTACTGGCTACGAGCCGATACCAAGTAGGGATCCGTTCAGTAGTCGTCACTGTCAGGACAATTCGAAATTTCGCATTTCATCTGTCTCCCTTCAAGCAGTCCTCCATCGCGACCATTGAAAACGTTCGACAGGGCATCAAGCTCTCGCGACTTATGAACATCGTGAGGCGATGACTCCAAGAGAATCAGTCCTCATGATTGTTCAAGACCAGCCGTAAGGCGGCGAGACTTACCGCCAGCTGGTACGGGACGCTGACTACTGTGGCCTGAGACTGACGCATCGGAGCGCTACATCTACATGATGTTTCCCCACCGGTTACCTACGGCGGGGACCAATCGCCTCCTCCACATAACAAGTCCGGCGACGCAGTGCTGCGTACGACAGATCCCTGCCAAGAGCGGGATGCCTGCTGTGGCACAGATGTCGAGGAATGCAAATAGCTGTGAGGAGGCGAAGGAATTTACACCTAAAAGCTTGGCACCAGAGAGGATTAAAACGGGATAATACAACTGAAGCATCCAAAGGTCTGAATGTACAGGAATACGTGCGGTAGACTACAGTGGAGGGGATATTAGATAATAAAGAGCTACACACGTCCGAAGATCATGCACCCGCGAAAGTAGAAATACAGGGGTAAGGGATAACCAAGATCAATTCCACGACGGGTATATGTGGTCATCGCACCAACAGGACAGAAAAGGTGCGCGTACGGCCCAACTGCCGCGACCGCGGCTTGTTACTGTTGCCTGCAGAGGATGGCGACGCGGCGGAAGGCAAGGTATCGGAGACAGGTGCGCTCTGGTTGGGCAAACGCTCCTCGGGCAACGCGGTTGGAGAAGTGGGAGGCGTCGCCTGGAAGTCTTCGTCGCCTTTCGTGTCTTGAGACATGGAAAAGATGGGGTTCGAGACCTGGGAAAATTCGACAGGCTGTGATTGGGAAGGCGGCGGAGATGAGGGTCGAGGTCGTGATGATGATTTGGGCTTTGCCGCGGGTGCCGTAGCGGTGGTGGCGATCTTCGCAGAAATCTTTCCTCTATCTTCACCGTTCAGTCTCCTCCTTTTGGCCATTCGTGCCATCTCCTCTGCTGTGGCTTCATCTCCTTCCCACACCTCCGGGCCGTCTTCAGGGATGTAGATTTCGGACTCAGGGATGTCTGATGGGGAGGGGTCACCGAAATACTCCAGACGACAAGCAGTCCTAAAGTTGCGGGAGGGCCTGATTCTCTTCATTGCCACACGGTAAGGGTAGGGGCCTTGGGGGCGCGCCCGGTAGACCTTCAGACGCTGCCAGTCTACCGGTGTCCAATGCCTCTTCGCCTCTTCCTCCGTCACCAATCCAATATCCAACAAGCGATGCAATGACTTCGGGGACAGCTCGTAATTAGGCTCGTAGGGACGACGAATATGCATGTCGTGGTGCAGGAGGGTCACGAAGGGGTTGTGCCAGACTTCGGCGGCCGCGGACACACCAGGCCTGGGATCTTCGTAGGCAAAGTCGCGTACCTTCACGCCATACTCCTTCGAAGTCCTAACAAAGTCTGGTCCCTCGATATCGACGATTTCTGTGGGAGCAGGGGAAGGAGGGTCCGGAGCCGAATCCGGGTCGAAGGGCGGCAAACTCGTTAAATCGAGCTGATACGGTAACGCGCTGCCCTTGAGCTTTCGAGGGGACATCTCGGAGCGGTCTATCGCAGGTCCAATAGGCAAATCAGGAGAGATTTCAGAGTGCTTTCGCTTCAGAGGGGACGTAGTCGTCGATGTTGAAGGCGAAGTTGAGACTGCGGTAGAAGCACCAGGCGATTGCAACCGCAGACTTCCAGAGTCTGAGCGAGCGGCCACGGCTTGCGACCTTGTAAATGCTGGCGACGAGAGCGACATCGACGGCGAGAGTACTTGCGACCTTCTGCGAGTACTTGAGTGCTGGAAGACGAGCTGGACGTGGAGGCCGTCGCGAAAATGGAGTCAAACACAACACCGTTCGTTGATTTACGTAAGCGAGCGCTGATGGCGGAGTTTACTCGCGCCACGCTCGACGCTGTCGGAGTGTGAACCGTTTCACCCAATATTGATGCGCCGCATGTTCACCTCCACCGAACTTAGACTTGAATAGAAACTAACAGTGGCCCGTGCATGGTGTGTTTTCGTATCCTATAACCTCACAGTACTCAAATGACCTCTGTAATTGTCCCAATAGGCATGGCTGTCGGCCTCAACGAATATCAACGTCCTCTATTATAAGAACGTCGTACCACAGATACCCGAGGCCATCTTTGTTCCGCACGGAGACATCTGCCTCGGTGCCTTTTCCAATGAATGGGCAAGTTGTCAGACAACGGGCCTTCACGGTCAACAACAAGGCCTCATCCCGATATTATTCCTGCCGTCGATGGCACAAACCCGTGCAGCGACTCTAGCGGTAGTTAATACGCCCAGCTGTTTGCAGGCAGTGTAGAGCTGGCACAGAGGACTGCAGCATAACCACCGCCTATCCCTCTCGTCGCCTCCGCCGGGTGCACCTCATGCACCGTGCATATCAGGCCACGACTTCACAGGGAAGCGCTCGTTCATATAGTCATCCTTCCGTTTCTCGCGTCGACAGTTTGGTGGACATGTAATTTCCGCCTGCCAACGGTGAATGTCTTACTTAAGAATCGCTTCGTTGACCTCTTTCGATTTATAGCATCATGTCTCGCAGCGCTAGCTCATCTGAGTCGAAACAATCATGCGCTGAGAGCCGCTCGCTCTTCGAAGAATGATACATCCGCTCGGGACAGTGACTCACCGCCGTCCTGATCTTTCTCGCAGACTTGCAAGGTGTCTGAGTGTTTCTGCAGTGGTAATGTTGTGCTCGGTTATAGGCAGAGCATGGCGTGCTCTGTTCATCTTACTCAGCTTCCTGGCCTTCTATCCAATGCCCAGGGCACTGCTGTATGAACGTTCCATTCTAATGGACCTCTTCTCGTAGAATATGAATATTTCACTGACTTCATCGAAAACTGTCGGTCCAACAGGTTTCCCATCGGTAATGCCGCTGATATGGCGACAAGGACTTATAACCGTTCCTCTCTCTATGATTACTTAGCTCATTGACTGTAACAGTAGTTTTAGCAGTATAGTTGGAACTGTGTAAGTTACATCCCTTATAGGATCTTGTGGGCGAATCTTGATCGGGTACAACATACATCACATTTATCAAGTATCTCACCGATCGAGTCGCATTTCAAGATGACCGACGCGGCAGTGCCTCCCAGTCCTTCCTGAGACCTCTGGCCTCGGTGATCCTCGCAGGCAAGCAATACACTGGATCAATATCGTCCAAGCCGGGATAACCCAGGAGTGACAACCCCGCCACACCGAACAGTGTGTGGAAAACATCTGGTTGATCTCCTGGTCGATCTGCAATCCCGCCATGCTCGAGATCCTACAAGTTCGATTGAGTAGCAGATCTCGTAGTGTCAATGGTCGATCGGGCTAGTGAGAAGGACGAACGAACAAACCTCGGCGGATAGGATAAACTTGATCAGTTTGTTTGCGTCAATCCATTTTAGCTTCTTCAAGATTGATAGGGCGGAGAGGACCCAGAAGCTGTAGCAGACCTGACGGGAGGGTTACGATCAATGTCGTCGGTGCGGATTTAATAAAGACTCTGTATGAGATGGAGACATACGTCCTCTAGTTTCTCCGGCCTTCCGTTCAGTCCTCCGTTCGGGAGTTGACGTTCGGAGAGCCACCAAGCGAGTGTCTCTTGGTCAATTACATCGAGCCTGTCTAGAATGGCCAGAGCTGCGGTGCACACAAACACTATCAAAAGCAAAGTATGTGAGAGAAGCGTTGGTAGGTGGGCGGGAGCAGTCTACTTGCCCATTGCAGCATGACTTTCTGCGCCAATGACCGCTCCGAACCCGCCATCAAAGTTCTTGCACCGCTGAATGTACCCGATCGTCTTCTCCACGTCGAGTTCGTGTAGTCGTCCCAGCAATGACAGAGTTTGTACCGCGATGTATAGAAATCGAGTGTCAATCTCTCCGAATGCGTCGCCAGCAAAGACACCGGACGGTTGTTGGAGCGACAAAATAACTGCGATCGACTCCGTCAGCACTAAAGAGTGAAGATCCCGTGTACGATTGAGCAGATACATTTAGTGACACGGTCGACGTCCACCCTGTCGAGGGCATCTTGCATGATGAGTATTTGTATTGCACTTAATGTTGAGTGGATATGTGCGTCGTGGTCTGGATGGGCTCCGAAACCGCCTGTAAGAGGAAAAGACAGCACGATTAGAGTCAGAATGTAGCACGCCATGAGATAAATTGACAAACCTGCCTGTTCGTCCCAGCAGCTCATCACATATTCGATCATCTCTTCTCTATCTAGTGCGTCTTTGCTATTCATGATGTAGAGGGCCGTGAGGCCCCAGTATACCGCGTTCATTCGCAGATGAGCAGTGAGATGATATGTTAGATCATCTTTGTTCTAGGATAATGGTATTATTACAGTGGTGCTTCTGTGTTGCCGGTCCATCCACATACCTGGCCTAGAGATTGAATGTACTTGACATGCAGCGGGACGTGCAATTGCCCTTCGGCCGCCATAATACTTCCAGTTATAGAAGCCGCAGTGAGAGTACTGGTAGAGTTTTGGTCACTCGGATGAGACGGGTTGTACTCGTACGCAAGCGATCGAAATCACCTGAAGTCATATTTTATATATCAGTACGTTATATTCATGGAGGCAAATTAATGCCTACTCTTAATGCAATTAGTGCAGCGTCGCGGTTTTACTATGTGGTGCTTATGCTTCAAGTGTGGCCAGGTTCACCGTGACCGGCATTGGCGCATCAAAAGGCTTCGGCATTATCCGAGACACGTTGGGAATGTCTATTGAGAAGAACGATGATTTGTTTCACTACTTCCACCACTGGGCTATATACAAAGTCATACTACATAACACCAGTGGTATGTTGGAATCTAGAGCTGAACCAAATAAACCTTTAAATGCGCCATCTACTATTGGATACCGATTTTTCCACAGCTGGATTGCTATGTCTCTGTAAGATCATTCACTGATTCTACTCGTTATTGAACAAAGCTGATAGGTGGACAACAGTGACCATCACACAGCACCAGCTTATTCTTGCGGCTACCGCTATTCAAACGTCGCAAAGAACACCTTCCGCCATCAGCACAATTCCATAAACCTGGAAAATTACACGCGGGGTGCTGTCTGCACGTGACCTGGCACGTCAGACTTTGCAGGCTCTCGCGCAATCATATTGCGCGGATTTACAGTCGATGGCGAAATTGGCCGCCGAACGCCAGAGAGGACCCAAAGGATGTCGTCGCATTCGTCGAGCTCTGTCTCGTTTATAACTGCGACCAACGGTGGTGAGCTTTGCTATAAACCCCGCCCCCACCCCTCCCCGCCGTCTACCGCCACTCATCATGAATTCCCTCCCGATCGAGCTCCACTCACAAATATTCGAGCTCGCCTGTTCGGATGACGGCACTACAGCACAGTCCCTTGCACTAGTCTCTCGGTATGTCAGGGAGGTCTCGAAGCCGTTCCTCCTGCAATCAATAGCCGTGTCAGGCCTCCACTCGTTAACCGCGCTCGCGGATAAATTGGAGAGCCTTCCAATACACAAGCGTCGTGTCCGTAACCTCTTTATCTCGGACTGGACGCGGAAGGAGATCGAGTCAAAAGTCGTCTCTGCGCACGACGCCGATATGGACCGTTATGAAGCGGAGAGGTTAACGATCATGCGACTTCTTGAGTCGATCGTTCCTACTCTTGAAACGCTGTCATTCGTCATATCATGTCCGTTCAACAGTACGCGCCTCATTGGACATCTCTTCTCGCTCAGCCTTCCATCACTCGAGGCCTTGTCTGTTCATGGCTTCTATCCCTTCCCACCATCTCATGAAAATATGCCAAACCTTCGACGCCTGCATCTCTCTGGCAATCGAAACCCTCACGGCATATTTCAAGCGGGCGGTCTTCAGATTGCTTCCCCAAAGTTGGAACACCTACACATCTCCGGACTTGTCTCCGCTGCTTCTTTTGCGGATGAGCTCAACAACGTCCTGCTTCCGGACAAAGATGCTCCAGCCACGTCCCTATTGCATGCTACCCTTCCTCCAAGTATAAAACGCATTACCGTTACTACTGGACCATCTCCTGCTGCTACTAGACGGTTAGCATCGGCGCACGCCCAACATCGGAAGATGGAAGACCGGTTGAATGTTCTTGTTGGCAGCCGTGGGGATGCGGTAGATGGTGTCTATCTCGAGGTCAGAAAGGCGGAGGCTGTATCTTGCAGTTATGAAGACCTACGCCGGGAATGGGCGGAGGGCCTGACCTTTGAACGAATGTTTTGAGGCCACTGGCATATTTGCTGTCGCGTCTGATTGCTTTCTATCATGCTTTCCAGTGTCGTCCATTCTTGCATGTGTATCTAAATTATACCATACGTGCTCTGTTGTCGACATGCTATCCGCTTCGTTCATACTACTATAGCATAATATTCATGTAATCATAACACATCCTGCCACGTCGAGTAGAGTGATGTGCCTGTGTATTCTGCTCATAATCTAGCAATATGTATATTCGTCTTGCCATGGGTGCAGTCAGTGGTATCATGAGTGTTCAGGACATTCTCTGAAATTGTGATATTTACGAGATATTTTTGATGCCGATTTATCATTGCCAAATAAGGCATCTCTGCGATCGCAACGACATTGCGGTGTCCGCAGGCGTTTGCGGCGACTTAAACCCCAACGTCCACGACAGCCTCTCCATATTCACCGCAGCCCAAGCGAAGGCACGAGGCGTGGTTGCTGTACAACCTCCGTAGGATTTGGACGTGAGTCTCTGGGAGATTCCCACATCGAACCTTGCGGGACTTCAAAATGAATACCACGACACGTTATGTGCTTTTGGTTGTCTTTATCATTGTAAGTAAGCAGTTCCTATGCTCTGTCGACAGGGTAACAAATTAGTTATAGATTGGTCTTCACTCTATCCTAAGCTTCACACATGAGGACTATGGCAGGGCCACGTCTATCTCGAATATAGCGGGCAAGATACCATGGTCCGCCCCGCCTCAAACGGTCGAAAAGCCGTGGACACCTCCCGTGACGAACCACACAGGGCTGGCGAACGCTACCTTGCTTATGCTGGCGAGGAACAGTGACACAGATGGCGCATTGAAGAGCGTACGTGAGCTGGAGGATCGTTTCAACCACAAGTACCAATACCCTTGGGTCTTCCTTAATGAGGAACCCTTCTCGGACGACTTCAAGACTAGGATATCAAACGTTGTGTCTGGGCAGATTATTTTTGCACAGATCCCTCACGACGATTGGTACCAGCCCGACTGGATTGATGAGGAGAAGGCTAAGGCTGGCAGAGAGAAGATGGTGCAGGACAATATCATCTATGGAGGTGCGTCAATAATGTACATCGCGTTAGATGTAGAAAATTGCTCACTACTCTGCAGGCAGTGTTTCCTATCGTAATATGTGCCGGTTCAACTCTGGGGTATGTTGACTTCGCTTCCCATGTCACTTGACGCTGAACCGTTGGTTTAGTTCTTCTATAGGCATCCCGTCCTCCAACAATTCAAGTGGTACTGGCGTGTCGAGTATGTGCACTCACATGAATTTGTGTAACGTTTCTGATCCGCCAACTCAGGCCCGATGTTCACTTCCACTGTGATATTAACTACGACCCCTTCGTGTATATGGAAGAAAATAACAAACACTACAGTATGTCACATCCGTGTTCTCGCACAATATTTCCCTAATTTGAACCTCAGGTTTCACGATCACCATGTACGAATATCATGCGACGATCCCTACTCTCTGGGACACTGTCAAAAGTCAGTGTGGCGATCCTTCGTCCCTGCGTGCAGTAGAGCTTACTTATTCCATCAGAGTTTACGCAGGAGAATCCGCAGTTCGTGAACCCTAACAACGCCATGGCATACCAGTCCGATGATGGCGGTAACTCTTACAACCTTTGCCACTGTACGTTTGTTTATTTGCGCCGGGTTCGCTCGCTGACAGTGATGCGCAGTCTGGAGCAACTTCGAGATCGCCGACATGGATTTCTGGAGAGGCGAAGCGTACTCGAAATACTTCGACTACCTTGATGCCACAGGCGGGTTTTACTATGAGGTGCGTCAGCTCGCTCTTTTGATTGTCGCGCAGCACCCTTGTTGTTTACTGACGTCTTGTTCGCTATTTGCTGTCGAATAGCGATGGGGCGATGCGCCAGTGCATAGTATTGCTGCTGCGCTCTTCTTGAGCAAAGATCAGATTCACTTCTTCAACGATATTGGATACGAGCACAATCCCTACACTCACTGCCCGAGAGGCGACGATGTATGGAGACAGGGCAAATGTGCCTGCGACAAGAACCGCAACTTTGGTGCGTCATAAGAGCATTCATGTTGTGGACTATTCGCTGATCTTTTCCTGTCTATAGATTATGATGGCTACTCCTGCATGCGTCAGTGGGACAGAATTCAATAAAAACCTCCAGTTCTGCCCAAGGCACGCCAGATATATCCATAGACATTTTATATCTCTGACATGAGACCGCTTTGCCGAGCAAGGACTTCCTCGTATGCAACCTAATGCCGCTTTCTGCTAATATCTATTATTGTGTACTGTGCACTGTGAGTGTCTGTGAAGATCCTATGTGGCCAAGTGCGGTAATGGCGACCAAACGGTACATTCCCACGTGAGTCCGGAATCTTGACCACCCTTTACGCAGCTAGGTACGAGTAACTCTCCTTATCCGTCTTCTTCCTTTCTTCTCTTCATGTCTGCATCACAGTGACAACAACGAAGGCTCTGAACTCTGCAATTACCCAAAGCTCCGAGGAGCCGTGCGTTAGGTGTTCGAAGCCAAAGCTTCTGTGTTATGTCCGCCGCTGCAGTGAAATTGTAGCCGCAGCAGGAAAGAAGGTTCCCAGTTCCCAGGTCCACGGTAATTATCCATCGCTTTGTTGGCTTTCCGTTTATCCAAAGCACGTCTTCCAACAAAAGAATTATGCCCACAGACCCACTCCACAGCGTTACTGCATCTCAACTATCAATCAAGTACAGATATAACGCCGCACAATATCAGACTACGAAGATATGAATGAACCTTCCCAAAACTTGAGGTGTACCTGGGTGAGTCACAGGTTCAACAAAATTGGGGATAGCTGGCCGTGTCCGTGCCGTAGTCGCCCATTGACTCGGACGATGTCATTCATGATGCATGATCCCAGATGTAGCCTCTTTTTACAGTACTGCGTTCGTGCAGGTGGTGCACTCGTGGGTCAACTTTGATCTAAAGCGGTGCGACGACTCACCTCGGATGTAGATGTCTGAATCGACACAAAACGACGCTTTACATGCTTGGTCCCATGCGATAGCCTCGAGGTTCAGCAGGCGCGGCTGACAATCCCAGCTCGAGGCTTATGGTTAGCAAACGGCGTAAAGAGATTGCAAGCATGAATGCTAACCCCAACGACGCCCTCGTTATCTCTGCCAGTATTTCGGTGCTATAGCTATACAGGCTATGCGATTTTGAGCTTCTCACGGTGATGTACCGCCTCTCTTGCCTGAGAAGCAAGTGCTGGTGACAGCGGCCGGTGACCTCGTGTTCAGAGAGCGATGCAGCGATGCTCGTGCGACAGCACAGAGCTTGGAGTATCATGGATGCACGCCCCACCAAACCGTTGGGCTTGATACACGCTATCACAGAAGCAGATGACCGGTTATTCAGGACGAGACCTTGTCAGCAACTTTTGTTCGGCCGGACATGATGATACCTATAGTGTGGGAGCAAGATGTGGCGGCCGAGTGTTAACAAGGTGCATACTGGCCTTACGGTCCAAGCAGGATGATATGTACGCATAATGAGAAGATGCGTAACGACCGAAGTCACCGACAAATACCAAGTACGGACCGTAAGTCTTGCGCTACATATCATGCTTCGAAAATGACAAAGGCCTTACCTTCGATGGCAATACAGACACCCCACAACTGCAACTGGAATCTAAGCTACATTTCATAAACAGTGTACATATCATGTTACATACTGGATGCTGGACTAACTGCTGGAGGGTTCTACGCGTGGTCTAACGGTGCGATGCGATTCAATCTCCTCCCTGACACGTTCGGGCACAATGTCGGGAGGCAAGTTCGAGATCATATTTATCGGTGCCCTCTTCGCCGACGCCAGCAACTGCAATCGCAATTTCTTGAGCGCGGGCTCCTCGCCATCCTCATCAAGCGCCTTAGCCTCGCCATCTTCCATCTTCACGTCACCTTCCGCCTCCCTCTGACGTTTGACACCCTTCGCAAGTTCGAGAATCAAGTCCGCAGAGTAGTTGAGTGCATAATGCAGCATGCCGGTCGAGTCCACCGGCGACGCCTCACTGCTCTGTGCCTCCTCGTGCGACTGTATAGCAAACGCCAAATACTGCATCGGATGGGCAGAGCCGTCAGCTAGCGCACGTTCCTTCTCAGACTCCAGCCGCTTCTGCTCCTCGAGGCGCTTCTGTTTCTGCCTGTCGGTGTATTCCTTGCCAGCCCAGCCATCGTCGGTGAGGTATAGCTCCTCGCGTTTGCGTAACAGCGCGGCCATGTCAATCTGCTCAGCGAACACCTTCCGCAATTCCACTAGCTGCCGGGCGGCTTTGGGTAATGTGTGTAGTGAGAAGTCAACCCGGGCGGCAGTCGAGGATTCGACGGCTCTACCAGGATATCGCAGTCGCTCGCTAGCTTCTCGGATGAGGCGATGCCGGCCGTCAGTTATAGGGTCTATCACCGTCTCCAAAACATATTGCGCGAGAGGCATGCCAAGTGCCGCATACGAGGAGTCATTGGAGTTGTCGATCTGTAACTCATTGTCAGCCCAGGATTCCACATATCCACAGAACACGTCCACTAACCTCAGATTCAGGGTTATGCAAGAACTCTGCAAGACTACGAATATACGATAGGCCGTCTGGACCACCGTAAACCATGTCCTTCAAGAAATCCTCGGCCTGTCGCCCCCGCCGCGCCCAGTATCCGGCCTCCGTGAGGTCCAGGTCGGGATGGGCGTGTGCCGGATTCGTCGTCACGCCACGATCAACAGTTCTCCGGATCGCAGTAAACAGCTGTGTCTCTGAGCCCAGGTTCAAGCTCACATCCGACAGTCCGTACTCCCGAGCCAGTTGTTCCTGCAAAATTGCGACGGTACCATAGTCGCTAACGTGATGATCCCGAGGGGTTTTCCAAGCAGGGATAGTCTCTTCGACATCGTTCCCAGTGTCGCGCCGTCGGGAAGGTGCATTCCGTTGTATCGACCAGTACTCTCTCTTGCGAGGTGGTGGATTAGGGGCGGAAGGCTCGGTGTCAACGTACACTTGCCGGTTGAACGGGACGGTTGATGGCCCAGGGAAGTTGGGATCATTGGACGGATATAGTGGTGTAAGTTGAGGTTTCGACATTGGGTCTGGGAGGAAAACGGACAAGATGGAAAAGGGGTCTTCGACTGTGCGAGGATCAGGCGCGGTAACAAGATAGAGACCAAGAGCGATCACTGACTTTCCGTATAGTCAAGACTCCCATCTGCAGCGTACGGTGGCCCACTTCTCTCAATTCGCATTCGCTCCTTCTTCGTACGATAACGTTTACCTACGAATATGTCAATGTTTGTGTCTACGTGAATAATTTGAGAACACACCTCTGAGTTTCAGAGACAACATAAGCTGCGCCCATTCTGAGTCTGGAGGGAATACCCCCACACCGTCCTTATACCCAGGAAGATGGCCGTCAGGTTCGATCGACTCCGACACCGTGCCCGGCTCTTTCTTCCCCTTACCGCGGCGAGCCGACGGTGTCTGCACCGATGCCACCGAAGGTGACCGCGCACGAGAGCTACCGTCGACATCCATTGAAGTCGCTCGTCCATCTTCGCCCTGACTATTAGTTTGAGCCTCGTCTGCCTCGCCATCGATATTCCAGTCCCCCTCATATTCAATCACGCTAGCCGCTGCTCTGTTGATGTGGTCCACGGCGTACTGTTCAATCCTTTCTGCCTCCGAGTGGTATATTGTCCCAGGCGGATTGAAAAGTTTCGCATTTCCGGTGACCAAGCGTACATCGTTCTGACAACTGATCAGCGAATGCGAGTGCATGGCAGAGGCCACCACACTCACTCCAAACTCCTCTAATGATCTGTACCTCCCTTTGGACACTTTCAGCGATATTGTTCCAAAATCCATCGGACTTTTCACGATATCTGTGTAACCTGGGACCAAAGCCGTATTAACTGGCTCGAGGAAGAAAGCATAGTCGTCCTTCCTATGCCGCCGTGTCAGAAATGGCTGCAGTGCATGCGCAAGTGTTACTTACTTCTTAATCTGCGCAATAAGTTTCGTAAGGACCTCCTTGAGAGGCTTGAGCTTCGCTGGACGAGGTGCTTTCGGCTCTTGGAATATAACTCCCTTCGAGCCCTTCTTCTTCCCCTTCAGTGCCTTGACCGCGCTGAGAGGCGGAAGAACCAGTCTGAGGCCTGTTCTTCCACTCGCATTCTGAGAGCTTTCAGGCTGTTGGTGGCCGTTTGAGACAAGGTCGCGATTCTGCATGTAAAAGAGCCTGCTCAGACATTACCGGCACGGCCGGCCGCGTAGCG
>JAXQGN010000380.1:0-29237 GCA_037039805.1 Irpex sp. M6601 | reverse complement strand
CGGCTTGAGCCGTCATAGCCGGTTTATGAGCCGTGAGCCGTGGCAAGCTGAACCGGCAAGAGCCGGTCACTTATGGCCCGGCTTAGCTCGGCTCCAAAGCGGTTCGGCTACACGGCTCGTGGCTAAGGAGCTGAACCGTGAGCAACACTAGATTAGCTAATGATTAGGCGCCTTGGGCTCCCACCTGGGTCGCTTCATCACCGCTGCACACAATATTGATTCCTATGAAAATGCATGAATATCATTCTCAGATTGCTAGTGAGGCTTGTACTCTGAGAGCAAGATCTCTGCTGCCAGCCCGCGGCAGCCCTTTCGAGTCACTGCAAGCAGCGAAGTTCCTTTAGCGCTCTTCCTCATCAAACTTCATCGGCGTCCACCGTGCGGCCTGAGAAACTGAACTTCTCTGAGTTCTCTCTTCGACGTTGAATCTAACTAGTACTCTTGATTTCTTGTTGTACAGACCCACTCTTCCGACATTCGCAGCGCTCTCGAGGCGATGCTAATATGTCCGGCTTACGAAGTCTGCCAATAGAACTACTTTCGGACATTTTAGAACACATCATACGGCCTAGTCAACTGGCCACCCTTTGCCTGGTGAATAACGCCTTCTATTCATTTAGTGCACCTGCCCTCTACCGTCGAGCCTTTATCTATTCATGGCACAAGGATGGGAAAGTGAAGGTCGGTAAAGTATAACAATATTGTCAACTTACTGTATTGAACACAATGTTTAGGTAGTAAAGCTATTTCAAACGTTATCTGATCACCCGGAACTGGCGAAGTATGTAGAACAACTTTGTAAGTCAAGCTATGTGTATTACCAGTCGAATATCTCGTGACTTATGACTATGTCGTACAGCGATCAGAGACTTTCCGAAAGCTATCACAACTGCGGAGCTTGACCATGTCATGTCCCTTTGCCTACGTGGGCTCCAGAATTGTACAAACCTTCGGGCGTTCTTTTGGACAAGAGACGGGTCCTTATCGACTCCTATCCTGGAAGTTCTTCATTCCTTGCCTCATCTGCGGGACTTGGAAATCAATGGCCACAGTAATGGATACTACGATCATACGGCACTCCTCCAATTCACTCACCTGCGAAAGATAACATTGATACTTCCAGGAAGTAGAATTGTGAACCTTCTTTCTACATGGGCATCACGTACCGCGCAGACTTTGCGGCACCTGACCCTAATATGCCAAGTGAGTACGTCAACAGGTTCATTGAGAGGTCATCGATAACCCCTTCTCTAGACGACCACCCTCATTAACGATCGTGTATTAGAAGAGCTCTCTGCTCATCTGACGAGTCTGGACTCCATATATCTTTTGGGCTGTCCAAAGGTTACCCACAAAGGTTTGTGGTCGGTAATTTCAGCGAACGATGGTCGATTGGTTGGATTGGGAATGGAAGTACTATCCCCGAACTTCGTAAGGTTTGGTGTATGCTCACGAATTAACTCTGGCTGACACGACCCTGTGAAGGATCTCAGCAGGCTCTCAGAGCTCTGTCAGCTGTCGAAGGCATTGGGCTCGCTGGAATCGATTAACATCCACATCGATGTAAAAATTGCTTCTGCGCAGTGGCCGCAGCACCTCGTCAGTCTTCTGGCATCCTCACCGTTGAAAACGTTCCACCTTTCCGCGCTGGCAGGAGAACCTGCGGTTGATTTATCAGATGCATTCTGCGCCTCGATAGTGAATTCGCATTCTCATACGCTTAGCAAGTTTTCGGTCGACCGAATGCGCCTGAGTATGGAAGCTATCAGAGACATCTGCGATCGATGTACGCTACTCGAGCGGTTCTTCATTGTTATGCAGCATGAAGACTTGGTAAGTTTCGCACTTTTTTTTCTTGCTCGTTCCGGCTGACTGATCATCGTAAAACCGTGTACATATTCACAGGATACGCTAGGATCCTCGTTGGCGATGGCACAGAACCTTCGTGCGTTTCACGCAACTCGTTCTCTAGGTCTAGAATCCGAAGAAGCGCTCGTGGTCCCTGAAGCAAAGATATTGGTCCTAGTCCGAAAGTGTAGCTGGAAACTCTCCCAAATTGGATTCTATACAAGAGTCAAGCAGGTACATTTCTAGTCGTGTGCCCAGTTTATGAGTCATGATGCTAACATCTTTTCGTAGGTTGATAGAGTGGCTATCCGAGGGGAGGATGGCCAGGTGCTGATCGAACCTCGTCTAGTACCTTACGAGAGCCCAGAGATCCCTGAGCCTTTCCTGGTCGTGCGTACGTAAAGTATCAAGGGAACCACGATTACATGTCCCAGCCGTCGTTGTACCTGGAAATCAAAGTATTCCAACACCAGCTCACACAAGCGTGGCTCATTCGTATGAATAAGGATAACTAACTACAGTGTAGTCGACGCCTCTGAGAGCATAGTCATTGCTTCACACTCTTCGTGAGTCAATGGCCGGCATCTACGAGCTGACCGGTCATACCCTGTAGGCTTACCTATTCTTTGTGGCCAAACATTAAGATACGCATATGTTCTTCAAGATCTATAAAGGCCCTGTGCTAGCTGGGCCTCTCAGAGCAACGCCTCCAGCATGTGGTCGAGAAGCACTAGGGCCTCTCGAGGACGCCCCGATAGCGCCCATGTCCCCTCCGAATCAGTTGAATTACCGGGGCCACTTACCCTCCAGCACATGGCCTCCGCCATGTCTGCTGCGAAGGATAAGAAGACAGCAGCCGCCACGCTACTCATTTCAGCTATGCAGGGTGGGGATATCATCGACACCAAACTATTCGCCTTCTCTCGACGACGACGCGGTGGTGGCGCTGACTGCCCTTTGCCCATTTATACCAACAGCCCATTGCTCGTGGCCAATGCGCCTCAGTTGATTGCTAGTAAGTTTTCATTCTTTTGTATGACTGCTTACATACGCATGGCTCAATAAATTCTAGGACTTGGCGGAGACTTTGCCGAAGATCGTATTGGCCCGTTGAACGAGCCATTTCCGGCCGATAAGGAGTACCTCAAGGAAACTTTTGAATACGACTCTGATAGTGACCTTGGCGACGAAATTGACGAGGACGTTGAACGTTCAAGTGCATCGACTAGCAGAGATGAGAAACCAGTGAGTCTTTTTCTCAGTCTGTTGATACCACGGCACTATGCTGATCCTCGTGACTGGCACGGCTTCACCAAGTCGCGGCATGCTGCTAGAGATATCGCTATCGAGGAATCAGCAGGCGAAAATCCGAATAACCTACGAGGCAAAAAGCATGGCAGAATAATTGTGTTGTCCATGGGAGCACATAAGACGTTCGTGCATCACCTCCACTTCGTTATCGATGTTTGATCATTCCTTTGTAGTTGGGAGGCACTGCTTGCCTATCTCTATACAGGAGATATAGAGTTTGCCCGACTCAGATCTCACCGTGTCCAGGGTCCAAGTACGCAGACTCAAACTCCCTCCGCTATTCGATGTTCTCCGAAGTCAATGTATAGACTAGCTGAGGCGGTACGCTCAATAAAACACGCGACGTACAAACTAATGCTGATGAGAAGCCAAGTGTGGAATGAGCGAGTTGAAAAGCAAAGCTCAGGACGCTATTCAAGACCAACTAACCGCGGATAATATCATGCGAGAACTTCAATCCTCCTTTACGGCGAAGCAAGTGTCCCTCATAGCCATAAGACATACACGAGTGCTCACTGGACTTTTTATATATAGATATGGGGATATTCAACAAATGGAGGTAGCCTTCGCGTGCGAAGCTGCTCCACTCGTTAACGTTTTGTCCAGTCTACGCCAGTGGATCACTGGTCTGGCAAATAACGAAATGCACCACACCGTGGACTGTTTGGATGCCTTCGTTCAACGTATTGCTGCGCACAAGACTTCAAAGCCACATTGCTCGCATTGTAATGCCTCATATCCGACCCGTAACTTCGCATGCACCGCGTGCGGTACGATTGGAAAGTTTTAATCCGGGCATGAAGCGATATGTTTACCAGCTGATACTTTTGGGGAAGCGTTGTAGACTAGGAAGAATATATGTTTTCTACATCACTGCAATCCTTTGAAGACTTATGCCTCGACGGACACACTACTTATCAAGCAACTACAGGAGAAGAAAGCACCAAAGCATTGACATTGGGCGTCAGATTGCTACTGTATATTACTAGACATTGGTCTTGAGACGTTCTCACTGGTAAGAAACGGCACATACTACACTAGGTGGCGGAGGCACACCCGCCTTCTTGATTGGCTGATACCTATGATAGAAGGTGTTTGTGGTGATTGAATAGAGCAGGAGGACGATCGTGAGTAAACGCATGGACCCGAATACGAACAATGCAAGGTTGAAGTCTTCGCCGCCACGTAGAGAGGCATATATCGACTCACTGTATGAAATCTGGATCGTTGGGAAAACTTCAATGGTACAAAACATTACTACACTTTACAACGATAACACCTTCATGCGTTTATATGTCCATCTTGTCCTCACTCTCCCAACCCGGGTTCTTCTGCAATATAACAAAATTCTCAAGCACGTTCGAGAACGGTATGAACTCCTCTGTCGCCAACTCCGCCCGGTCGGTTTGTCCTAACCGCACGGGCGTCGTGTGCGTCTGGAAGCCAGATATCGTTCGTGGCTTGCCTGCTTGTCCAACGACGTCGACGGCCTAAGTTTGATGAAGATCAATTATGAGTAAGGCGAGCGACGAAACGGCTAGTTCACTAACCTGTCCAACCCGCACGGTGACGGGGAAGCTTTCGAGCTCCTCGTTCAACGTCATCAACAGCCTGGGATACATTGCAGTGGCGAGGAAGTAAAGCATCCAGTGGTACTTGTCCAGTATGACTGTTGCCAACAGCCTTATCAGTAACTAGCCATGCTCTGCAAGTGAATATACCACTTACAACCCTTCGCATCCGTAAACGCAAGAATTGTCGCCAAAAGCCCCGCAACAGCCGTCCTGCTCATAATCTGCCTATCATGGAAGAACGGGTTGATCGTAATCGTGCCCTTGCCCATATTCACCAAACCCTGTGCAATACGGACGATGAACAGACAATCGGGTTCCTTGTAGTAGTACCCTGCAAGTTGTCGGAGCATCTGTCCGAGACGTGCGTTGTTAGACCCGGCGCCGACGAGACCCATGGCGAATATGGCATTGAGAGCGACTTGGAGGTCGTTGTCGTGGGAGTATTTGGAGAGGGTGTCGAGGATGGGGAGTTGGGGATTTGAGGCGCTGATGAGGCCGAGAGCGAGTGGTACGGCTTTTCGGATGATGGGTTCGCCGTATTGCATCTAGAGAAAATATTAGACGACTGTTTGATAACGTACGCCCAGTAGAAGTACATACTAGGTGGTTGAATTGTCGGAGAGCCATCTCAGAGCCGATATCCTCGCCCATCGACACCAGCGCAATACCGATAACAGCCAGAGCCTGGAACGTATCGTCCTTCACAGGGGTCTCCTTCGCCTCCTCGCCGTCCTTCTTCTCTTCCTTTTCTTCCTTCTCCTTCGGTAGGACTATATGCTCGTCACAGAGATGCAAAAGCGTCTGGACTTTCAAGACATCACCCGTCCCAGCATATGCGCACATGTCGACGAGGACTTGCGCCTGGTTGGAGACGGCTTCGTGCTCGATAGCTTGTAGGGCAACCAAGATCGCGTCCGTCGCATCCTGTAGACCTGAAAAGATGGAGGTCATGAAACACTCTCGACGTGCTCTGGAGAACATCTACTCACCAACGTACAGAAGGGCCAACCCTAGAGAGAGATACCTCGCCCACTTCTCATCCAGCTGCTTGGGATCCCTCTCCATAAGAGTCTGCAAAATCGTCCCGCTAATCTCTCCATTCCCACTTCCAACATAAATGAATCCAAGAGCCAACGCAGCGAGCGCAGCCACTTCGATCGTCACATCGTCATCCGCGACTACGGGCAGGAGCAACGCTTGAAGGTCTTCACGTGCTGAGCCAGCGTAGGCGAGTCCGAGACCGACGATAGCGCTCGTTTTGAGTGAGACGGATTTGTTCTCGACGTACTCGCCGAGGAGGGCCATGGCTGCGTCTGCCTCGGTGCGTACGCCAGTGTTCAGGATACCTGTAGCGAGCAGAGCACCAGCCTAGTACAACGTAGAACAGCATGTAAACATTCCACGGAATTTTACGCATTCAAGCTATCAGAATGCTCACCTTGATATGCTCCTCGGCCGAATAGGTGTACTTATCGACATGACTGAGACCGATATCCGTATCCCACAGTAAACTTAGTCCAAGACTTGCAGCGGCGCTCATCATGCCGTGATCCTTGTTCTTGTATATCCAGCTGTTGCCCTCCTCCGCCTCAACCATGAGCTTGTCGTTGCCGAATCCGGCGTTGACAAAGGCATTGACGAAAGTGCCGGCCAGGTTACCGCGTGCTGAGTCGACGTTCGCAGTGGTTGTCCCTGCGAACAAGATTCGTTAGCGATCACAAGAGACGACGTCGAACTAGCATGCACGTACGGGTATTCTCCAGATGCGATTTATATACATCCTCCAGACTCCTCGCCTCGCTCACACCCAACTCCTTTCCAAACGCACGGAAGTGCGCGCTTAGCTTCGTGTTGCTCAAACAATCCACGAGATCCTCCTCTTCCGAGTCCTCAGGCAGCACCCACTCTTTTGGCACTTGAGCGCGCGCGAGGATGAATGCGAGCTGGCGTTTCATAAGCGGGTTCGCAGGGGCATTGAAATCTTGGTGGATGAGCTCCTGGTCGTTAAGGCGGACCGCGATGGCGATTGCTTCGGGGTACTTGTGATGTTTGAGGTAGATGGCGTGGGCGGTGCGGAGGAAGGAAATGTCATCGGGCGGTGGGAGGAGTGAAACACATCTGCGTAAGAAGTTAGGTGAGTTATTTCGTTAGTACAGGCATGTATGAATACCACTCACGCAACCATGTACTGGCATACTCGTCCATACGTGTTCTCGTCCACGAGGTCGACAATCCGATCGACGATCTCCAGCTCTTCCAAGAGGTCGACCGCATCGGGCTCCGCGTTGTGCTGAAGCAAAAACGACGCGCACTCGAGCGACAACTCGCGCAGGTCGTCGATCGTGCCAACAGGTTCAGGCTTTTCCTTCGGCTTCTCCTCGACCTCTGCTGGTTTCTCCTTCGTCTCCTTCTCTTCCTCTGCAGGTTTCTCTGGCTCTTCCTCCTCTTCACCTAGTTCCCGTACCCGGTATTCCTCGCCAAGTTCAGCAGCGAGATGTCGTACGTATTCGTGTCCCCAGAGTCCGGGCTCCGAGAGGTGTTTCGATGAGGAAAGCTGGGCAGAGAGCAGACGGTACCGCAAAGTACCTCGGGGTTGAGTGTCGGAGTATGTCATGGCAAGGACCGAGAGTATATCTGCAAAGAGACTCTGTAGCAAATTTAGCGAATGGTTTACAATCCGTCTTGTTCCACTGACCTTGTCCTCGGAAGGTGACCAGGTCTCATACAGCTTCTGCAGCTCGGGATAGTGTGGGTGTAGGAATTTGAGAGGCTTTGGTACTGATGTCATGGAGGATGTGGACGTCCTTATTAGTGTCCGTAAAGTCTCGAGAGCGGGTCGGTAAAGTTCTGTGTTAGGTTCCTATAGATCATCTAATGTGAGCTCGATTGAGTGTAGCCATTTGGCCGACGCACCTTTAGCCTCTCGACGAGCATTTCAAGCTCATTCTTCAGCTGTTGGTCCTCCTCTGACTGCAACAGATAGGTAAGTAATACTGTGGCATGCACATTACGCGGCTTACCAGATCGTCCTCCCCATCCTTGGACTCTCCATTCGCCTTGGGCTTCTGGTCCTCATCCTTCTTCGCCTCCTGGTCCTCCTGCTTCTTCTTCTTTGGGTCCTCAGATGGCACTGGTATTGGCAACGACGTCGCAGGCATTGTGGACGGCGAGGGTGATGACGGCGGGAATAACGAGGATAATATGGAGGAAATACTTGTGAAGTACGCGCAAGCCCAAGACGCGTACGCGTGAATTATGTAAGCATACTAGCGTCTAATGGCCAAACTGGGTAGCTCAATATTTCCGCGGTATCGAAGTGCACGGTATTCACAGTGTCAATCGGGCTGTACAGTATGGGTATACACCATAGTTGGTACAATACTTTATATTTTCCGTAACCTCTTTCGGAGGCTAGTCACTGAATCGACAGCCATCAATAACGCGCCGACCTGGACATATAAGCGCTTTAACTCGTATTCCCCCTTCGCTCAGAACTCCATGTGCAGTGTGCGCGACGATCTCAGGCTCGAAACCAATTTAATACATGGTGAGTAGTACTTACCATCTCGGTAGGGTATAATGGCTCTGATCTCACCGGATTATGAATAGACAGTATCACAAAGCATTGCGAAACCAGTGAACCCAGTTGTCCTACACGGTCACCGTGATAGGGATTTAGACCAGCCGACTCGTCATGAATCGCGATAATGATCAGCGGCTTCCGTGAGTCATGCCGAAGACCAGGCACTGAAAGTACACCACACCTAGTAGATACCTTCTTCACTGCCAACATCTTTCCTCACCACTGCAAACTCTTCAGAAAATGGGTGTCCCACTCTCCGAACTGACTCTCGTCAAAGCAACACCTGAGCAAGAGAAAGACGCCTCCAAACGTTCCTTTGCACAATGGGGAAGAGGGAAGAGCTTGGAGGAATTCCTGGCGAGAGATGATTTCTTATATCAACAAGAACATTCCACGGATGGAAAGTGGACAACTTGGTGTGTTTGAACTTTAAACGATCGTTACTCAATTCACAGCTGATCTTATGGGCGTTGAAGGGTCCTAGTTCGCAGGAATGATCCTAAGTCACTTGACTATCTGTGCGCCTGCGAAACGTAAGTACCAAGTATAAAGCCTATACCTACTCGCATTTGAGACCAACATTATTGATGGGACCTCCAGGTTCAAACGACCAGGGGCAATAGCTAGACCTGGCGAGACTCAGACCACAGCAGTCGTCTCCTACGGAATAGCCTCCGTCTTCACTCCCTCTCAAAACCGCGGTAACGGATACGCCAGCCACATGATGAAGCTCCTCCACTGGGTCCTCGCGCCCAGCTCCATCCTCCCTCCCTCATCTTTCCCATCCGAGTGGGGATTACCTCCTCCTGACGGTCCGCAGGACGGACAGTTCTCCGTTTTATACAGCGACGTCGGGAGTAAGTTCTATCACGCCTGTGGACCGATACCTACCATCCCGAATTCTGGGTGGGAGACGATTAGTCCCGTCAGTACCTCTTGGAAGGTAGACACACCTGCACACGCGACTGAGGTCGATATTGGTGGGGACTGGACGTTGTTAACGGAGGAAGACGCGTACAAGATCTGGGAACAAGACAGCAAAGCCATGCAGTCTGACATCCTTTCCTCCGCCAAATCATTCGGGAAAGTCGCATTTACCTTCCTCCCTATCGGCGGCGTCGGCAAATTCAGCATCCAGCGGAACGTCAAATTCACCCAGCCTGACTTGAAACCCGTGCTCGATAAATTCTGGGGCGTCGCACGGCGCAGCGCCGACGGTTCTGGCTCGCCCAGTCCCGATGCTTACGCGACGTGGACGTATGAGCCTGGCACGAAGACGATCGTCCTTACTCGGATTCGCACCTCGCAGGATGAGTTTCCGGCTTTGTTGGAGAAGTTGAAGGAGGCTGCTCGGTCTATCGGTAGAGATACTATTGAGGTGTGGAATCTCCCCGAACATCTAAAGGACGTTGCGAAGCAGCTTGGTGGAGAGACGGTGGAAAGGGAGGAGCATTTGTCTGCTGTAAAATGGTATGGGTCCGAGGAAACTGGAGATCTGTTGTGGTGTTTCAACGAGAAGTCAGTGTGTTCTTCTCTTCATGTTTCTATGTTCGTGGGTACTGAACATGGTGGTGTGGCAGGTTTTGTTGGTGCTGAGATGGCCCGGGGCATAATGCAACACAGGCTGAAATCACGTTTGCGACTACTGGTTTGCTGTACTAGAAGTGGTGAAGACGCATGTATAACTCGCGCGCAGGCGACGACGATGACGATGCATACATCAAAAGAGATAATAGAGTCAGGTTGCAGCGGCGGTACGATATTCTGAAGCTGACCGTAACTAGTACTGTGGCGACGAAGAGCGCCTACGTAGGAACTTGCAGAAAGTTCGCGCAGATGTGACGAAGTAACGCGAACAAACCTACGTTCTTAAACGGCCAACTTGAACGATAATCAGTTCAGAGGTTGCATACATTGCCCCGACCATTACTCACAAGCCCTCCATATCCGCCAAGTTTCCCATGGCGAAACGTAAAGCCACAAGCAAAGGCACTGTCGCGTCCGAGTCTCCCGATACGAATTCGAAAGCGCTCGTACAAGAAGTCCTCAGGCTGTCAGTGACAAATGGCTCGTTCATCGATACTAAGATCTACGCCTTTTCCCGACGGCGCAGGACTGGTGTCGTCGACGAACCTCTCCCGGTGTACGCCAACAGCGAGATGCTACGCGCTAGCTCAAAGTATTTCGACGGCTGTTAGTACTTTAACCCTGTTGTTCATCCATATATGCGCTGACATACTTTCATGTAGTTTTCGAAGGCGGGTTTCAAGTTACACGAGCACCCCTACGCGCGCCGTTCCCAGCGAGCAGCCCCACCTCGACTGAGGAGTATGACTACGACTCGGACAGCGACTTGGAGAATGAATCTGATGAAGAGGTCTCCAAAGCTGAAGAAACCGAAGTTGACGACGCCACAACAGCTTCAAATGACATATTACCTACTGAAGCAAACGCTCCTCAGGGCGTTCTTCCCCCGCCTGAACCCTCAAGGCTCGATGCCAGCGTCGAGAATTATGGACACCTCGTAATAGTACCTGACATTGCATCCAAAACGTGAGTTCCTACGCCTCAATGTGTGTCGCTAACTCAAGTCGTCTTGCACTTCAAAGCTGGAAAGCTCTTGTATTCTGGACATACACGGGTGACATAACCTTTGCTCCTTTAAGATCGCAGAGCGAGCGGTTGGAGTCAACCGAAATACCTCTAAACACCAAACCGCTCGAATGCTCACCGAAATCGATGTACAGATTGGCTGACAAGGTAAATCCGAATACTACGGCTTTATATGTAACCAACTTGATGATACCCATGAACCTGATAACAGTGTGGTATTGACGGACTGAAGAAAGCAGCATTGGACGATATCCGCTCTAAGCTATCGGCGGAGAACATTGTCGCCGAACTTCGTTCTACCTTGGCATCTCGGTACGCTTTCGTCTCGTTCTTGTTGGATGCGGATTATTTACTTGATGTGGCGCAGGTACGATGAAGTGCGAGATGTGGTCGTCGAATATGCATGTCAGTTCGCTCGGCCAACGGCCATAGATGCGGTGCCTCAATGGATCGATGATTTGGTGGCTGGAAAATCTGGCCGGTCCGCGGATACTCTGAAAGCACTCTACAAGAAATCCTTGTCATCAACTTCCACCTCCGCACCTGCTGCGCCGCGTTCCACCGACCGGCGACGAATCGAGACAGACTCAGATTCTTCAGATTACTGAGACCCAGGACACTATGTAAGGCTTGTCAGTAGCACTGTAGAATGGGTTTTGCGTTGTCGACATATGCGTATCGTGACAGAATTGCGCTGAACATTCACCTCGACGATAATTACTTATTAAAGAGAGCATACTATGATGTCATTTGTAGTGCTCTCGCCCACCTGCAGAAACAAAGTACTTCAGTGAGGAAGTTGTTTCGGCAGGGTTCGGCATTGCTAGCGTACCAGCATATTCGGGCGGAGATGAGCGGAGAACTAAATACTCCAGCAATCACAATGAACTCAGATTCCCCGATCATATCCAGTTCAACCTCTCTCTCAGCCTCGTAAGTACAGCAAACCACTGTCAGCCACCTCCAACTAACAATTTACACTGCGAAACAGACTACCAGGAAAATGGTTGGATACTTTGTATTCCCGCCAACACCAGCACCATTCCCAGTCCTAGAACCTCCCTCCTTATCCTCGAGTTTGAGAGAGGATGAGCCTCCACAAACACCTTCCACCTCTTCCGACGCGTCCAAACCCTCCAAAGAGGATGAACTACGCAAAGCCCAACGCCAGCAATACGAAGCGACGCGTCAAGCGCGTCTCGAACGCGAACGCCAACAAATATACCTCTCCGAGCTCGAATGGGTCCGCTCGGGTGGCATACTGCGCGACGCGAACGGCCGTCGGGACAAAGCCCGCACAGAAGAGTTCAGAAAGGAGATACGCCTGCAGAAGGAGGAGAAGGAGATCCTCGAGCGGTGGGACGCGTACGAAAGTCGGCTGCGTGCCTTACAGAGCGCACCGCCGGACTCGATGGTCATCCAGTGGGATACGATACCCTGGCCGGTCCTCCCACCTCCGTCGTCCCCCACAGATATCACCACTGCTTCTGTATCGGAGTTCGTGTTTTCGACTTTCAAGGTGAGAGGGGTTAGAGCTGTAAGGAAGGAGCGGTTGCGCTCGTCGGTGCTGCGGTGGCACCCGGATAAATTCACTGCGCTGCTGTTGAGGGTTCCTGAGCCTGAACACCGTGCTATCCTGCTGGAAGGCGTGAATTCTGTGTTCAGGGCTTTACGAGAACTTCAAGACGAGGACAAGCAACCGCAGAAATAGTCATGGATCATGCGCACAGGGATTCACTCATTTTGTTTACTGCTTGGATGCTTTTTGGCTGTTTCGCCCATCATATCTCTAACACATTTACCATGCTCATGTACCATATCATCTTAATGCTATTCTTCACCCCGGACTGAAATCTCATCAAATCAAAGCTGGAACGATTCCACACAGTGTCCTGATCCGCCAAAACACGATTACAGTACACAAAGCGAATTAGGCAACGATGTTCAAGACGACTCCCCAGCATCAGCTGGAAGCAGGGTATCTTCCTCCTTAGGCTTACTGGCTGCCTTGAGCTCAGGAACTGCTTCCTCCTTTAACTGCTCTGCATGCTCAACGACGTCTGCCTCAGCCACCGGAGGCTCCTCTGGCGCAGAAGGATTCGCCTCCTTTGCTTCATCCTCCGCTTCAGCAGGAGCATCTTCCACTTTACCGTCCTCCACCTCCTCCTTAGCTTCATGCTCGGCAGCAGGCTCCTTGTCGTCCGAATGGCTCTCTTCTGCACCGGCATGTTCCTTCGCAGCCTCTTCTGGTTCCTCCACCGCTGGCTCTGCCTCAGCTTCTTCCTTGTCTTCATCCTTTTCAAGAGGTGGAGCGGCTTCCGGCGACGGCTCCGGGGACGCAGCAGCAGCGTTAGACTCTTCTGTGATATCCTCTTCTTCCTCCCCCTCTCCTGCTTCCTCCTCTTGCTCCTCTTCCTCATCAACGTCTGTAGGGATCGCAGGTTCCGTCGGAGCAGGTGCAGACAAGTCCAGGTGAAGCTCCGGATCGAGTTCCTCCGGCAGAGCAGGCTCTTGCTCTTCCTCATGCTCATGCTCTGTATGCACCTCGGGTTCCGCAACATGCTCCTGTTCCTGCGCACCAGAACCCGAACCCGTAGATTCCAGCGAATCATCCTGCAACCCTTGCGGCACAGCAGAGAGCATCCTCTCCGCCGCAATCGCCCTATCAAGGTCCTCCGTCGTAAAGTCCCGACTCTCACTCCTCGCCAACTCCTCCGCAACGCCCGCCGCCTCGCTATACACCATCGTGTCCGTCCGACTGCGACCGACCTTCCTCGGGCTCGCGCTCCTCGCGAGGTCAGGCGTAGGTGAGTTGGAGCCCGTAGTGCTCAGGTTGATGACAGACGAGGAGTCCGACATGGACAGCCATTGTCTCGGGTCCTGTTGCTGCTGTTGTTGGTCTGCTGCGTTGGGGTGTTCGTCTCTATCATGGGTGGTGTCGTCGTCAAGGGAGGCGAGCCGGGGCGGGATGACGAGGAATTCGGAGGGTACGAGGTTGAATTTGGAGGTGAGGGCGAGGAAGCGGGCGTACAGGGAGGACTCGGCTTCGGCTTGTTCGAAGGCTTCGCGGTGGTGGTAGTATGCGTGGGCGAATATGCGGCCGAGGCGTCGCGCTAGTGAGGAGAAGTGTCTGGTAGAGGTCGGAGGGATGGAGAGTCTAAGGACATTCTTCAACAAGTGATGGCTTTGTAAGAGTAAGTTATACGAACCGTGAGGGAAACGCGCGAGGGGAGTTGAGAAGTGCAGTTGCACTGTCCAGGGTGTGCAGTATATAGTCAATAGCACAGCATTGCTAGAATAACGCGTTAACGCAGTACTCGAGGGCAATGAGACGAGACGAACCTCCATAGCACCTTCATTGCCATGAGCAACACATAGGTAAAGCCATTCCCCTGCTTTCATCTCCGGACACGTCTGCCGCGTGCATTCATGTTGCAAAGTCGTAATAAGCGGATGCGTAAGGTCTTGCGCCAGCCGTCTGTCCCAGCAAACTCATGTGAGCATCCTGCACCTCCTCAAACACACCCAGCTCGCATAGTCACACCTTAGCTGTTCGTACACCCAACATGACTCGTCTGGTGTGACTTCTCCTTTACCATCTTTCTCCGCGTCCTTTTCCTCGTCACTGCCTTCTCGCTCGATGCCTTGTAGCTTTCCTGGGAGAGAGACAATTGCTTCGACGTCATGCACGTCTGTACGTATGAGGAGGGAGATGTACTCTTGCAGCTGGAACGCGCTGTCTAGGGCTGAGAGGGGTGGGAGACTTTTGACGGGGTAGAATGAGGATATACGAGAGCCTTTCAGGGGACGTTGGATGACGGCCATGGCGACGATCCCGAGAACGATGTTGGAAGAGTCCGTGGTGACAAGTACTGCTCAGCTTGAAGTCGCATGAGAGCGCGTCAGGGTTACCGGGGTCCTCAAGTGCCATCAAACACCCCGATCACCGGTGACAGTCACGAAGACCGTGGTGTGACACAGACCTCCGCCACATATACTGGGTCACGCAGCTCAGACGTTATAAACGTCGACCACAGCGTACTTCGGTACTGTCTCTCTTTCCCCCCAACCACCACCAACCATGTCGGACATAGAAGACTACGCTATAACGAACGGTCGCGGAGGCGAGGAAGAGGAGGAAGAGGAGGGTCACGAGGAACAGCAAGAGCAGAAGAGACGGACACATGAGGAGGAGGACGAAGAGGAAGAGGAGGAAGAGGACGATGAAGAAGATGAGGAGGAAGAGGAAGAAGATGAGGAGGACGAAGGAATGGAGCGAGGGAAGAAACGACCGAAAGTTCGTAATGTATACCCAGAAATTGGGCTTCATTGACCTTGCTTGTAGCACCGTCACAAGAAACCGGCTGTCAACCGTTTCCTCGATGTCGAAGCCGAGGTAGACGAAGACGAAGAGGAGGACGAAGACGAAGACGAATATGGGCGAGGTGTGTAATGCAGTCTCATTGACTGACGTTCACAATATTGACATGGAGCACTCCTCACAGACGAGTTCATTGCCGACGTTGGAGCAGAGGGCGAAGACGGGGAAGTCGCGCCCCGTGCTGCTGCGAATGCACGCTTGAACCTCGAGCGAGAGCTGAATGACCAGGACCTCGCCAAAATCGCCGCAGACTTCAGTGAGCGGTACCGTCGTACTGCTGTTCGGTATACTGGGGACATGAACGAGATTCCTCAGCGGTTGCTCATGCCATCGGTCCACGACGCGAATCTGTGGCAAGTCCGTGTAAAGGTACGCATGAGACGTTCGGTTTCTTTTCACTATGTCTCATTATTTGTCGATATATAGCCTGGCAAGGAGAGAGACCTAGTATTCAGCCTGATGAGGAAGGCTATCGACCTCGAGTTTACAAACAGGCCTCTTAGCATCCTGTCAGCATTCCAGCGAGACTCGCTACCAGGCATGATCTACGTCGAAGCACGGAGCGCGAAGCAAGTCAGCGACGCTTGTAACGGACTAGTCGGCATCTATCCCAGCCGTGGCATTGTCCTCGTCCCCATCGAAGAAATGGCCAGTCTACTACAGATCAAGAAACAGGACCTGACAGTCACGCCGGGCTCATGGGTGCGTATCCGCCGTGGGAAGTACCAAGGCGATCTGGCCCAGGTCATGGATATCACAGAGAACGGAGAGGAGGTCGGGCTGAAGTTCATCCCGCGTATCGATTTGAACCCGAAGGACGAAGCCTCCATCGACGGGAAGAAGCGCAAGAAGATCACCGCTGGCTCCTCGTCCTTCTCGATGCGCCCGCCACAGCGCTTCTTCAACTACGAGGAAGTTATCAAGGTGTACGGTCGGAAGTCTGTCTCTAAGCGTAACCAGGTGTATGTCTTCCAGAACGATACGTACAAAGACGGGTTCATCGAGAAGGACTTCAAGCTCTCGGCGTTGCAGTTGGACGACGTGAACCCGACTCTGGACGAGATCACTCGGTTCACCCGTGGGCAGGACGGAACGGACAACGAGACCGCCATCGACCTCTCCATCATTGCTGAGGCGTCGAGGAAGGCAGCTATCGCCGTGCTTCAGCCTGGAGATCACGTCGAGGTGTTCGAAGGTGAACAGTCTGGTGTGCACGGAACGGTGCATTCGATCGAACAAGACGTCGTCACTATCCAGCCTGTGGGAGTCGAGTTTGATGGCCAGAGGGTGCAGATACCGGCGCGGAGCGTGCGGAAGAGGTTCAAGCCCGGAGACCACGTCAAGGTTATGACTGGACAGAATGCAGACGAGACTGGTCTTGTTGTGTCTGTGATCGACAATGTGGTTACGTTCTTGTCTGATATGTCTATGCAAGAGGTAGGCAGTTTTGGATCCTCTATCACGTGGACGAAACAGCTAACACGTATAACAGGTGTCTGTGTTCTCCAAAGACTTGCGAGAAGCCGCCGAGGTCGGAAACAGCACGAACATCGTTGGAAACTACGAGCTTCATGACTTGGTACAACTCGAGTAAGTAATATTCGCTGAACATCGGCTCACCTGCCTGATCGTATATCATAGCTTGCAAACTGTCGGTGTCATTTTCAAGACAGAGCGCGATTCGTTCCGTGTCCTTGACCAGAACGGCCAAGTTCGTTTGGTCCAACCGCATCAGATTTCTATGCGACGAGATTCCAACCGGGCTATTGCGACTGACTCGGAAGGACATGATCTGCGTATCAACGACAACGTGAAAGAGGTCGACGGTGAGGTGAGTAGCTTTCCTCCCCCGGGGTGGATCTAAGAGCAACGACTGACCGTACTACAGGGCAGGAGAGGACGAGTCTTACACACTCACCAGTCATTCTTCGCTTTTCTCTTCAACAGAGACTACTCCGAAAACGGTGGTGTCTTCGTGACCAGAGCACGTTCACTCGTCTCCCTAGCACCCAAGAGTAACGCCCAGAAACTCGGATCCACCGACCTTTCGAAGATGAACCCCGCTCTCAGCGGAGGTGCACAAGGTGGAATGGTCGGCTCAGGTAACATTGGACGAGGGCCTCGTGATCGTCTCATTGGTGTGATCGTCATGGTCGTCAAAGGCCCGCGGAAGGGTTATGTCGGCACTATCAAGGACACGAACGGTAACATCGCTCGTGTTGAGCTGATCTCGGGTAACAAGGTCATACAGATCGAAAAGGAGAAGCTGAAGCGACGAAAGTAAGATATCTCTCTACCCCTCTTCCTGGCCTTGCCCGGCTAACCATATTCCGTGCAGTCCCGATGGCAGTTTGGAGCCTCTGGAGGCATACGTCCCGAGAGGAAACATGGGTCCACCGTCGTCAACATCCTTCTCCTACTCAAACAGCGTCCCTCCCGGTCGAACACCTAATCCCTACGTCAGCGGTGGTCGTACTCCCGCGCACATGGGCGGCAAGACCCCCGCCTGGGGCATGGACTCGTCTAGGACACCCTGGGGCGCATCAGCGAAGACGCCAGATCCCAGCATGATGGGACGTACACCGCACCACGATAGTTCTGGCGGCAAGACTCCCGGGTGGGGGGCCGGTCGTACGCCTAACCCTTACGCTGACGGTGGCAAGACGCCCCAGTGGAACGCGTCCGCTCCCACTCCGAACCCGTATACCACTAACTCGTATGGAGGGGCTACTCCTAAGCCTACTAATGACTTTGGAGACCAGTCTGGTGGTCGATCTACTTGGGGAGGCGCTACTCCTGGGCATCCATCAACATGGGGCGACAGTAATACCTGGGTACGTTGCTTTTATTGTTATCGCACTGCGTACTCACGGCGAAACCGTAGGATTCGATGGGAGCACCGACGCCAGCATGGGCAGCGCCTACACCCGCAGCTGGTGCGCCTACACCGGGCCCACAGTGGTCAGCCCCTACGCCTGGAATTTACGACGACTTCCGAACGCCTGGCGATATCTTCGGTGGTGGTCATCTCATGCCCCCCACACCGGGCCCAGTACCTGACGATGAAGCTGATGGTATGCGTGTTGTTCATGTCCATGATACTCGTTGTTCTAACCGCATCTACTTTAGCCGAGAAATGGCTTCTTGACCCGAAGCTATCAAACAAGCCTGGCATGCTCTGCGAGATCACGAATTCATTCCCGTCACGGACAGGGACCGACAAGGGCTGGTTGGAAGGCGATCACGAAGGCGAGAAGGTTCTTGTCCTAAGTGTGTTCAACTCTGGCAACGAACGGTTCTCGTCAAGAGCACGTATCAGGTTTTTCGATAAGCCTGGGCCGAACCCGGTACCTGAGATCCCTGTTCAGCTCCTTCGACCGATACATCCTACCAAGACTACCAAGATAGGGCAGGAGGTCGTGATGATATCGGGTAACTACCAGGGTCAGAATGCCAAGATACGAAATGTCGAACCGAGCGGAATCATAGTAGTATCCTTGGATGGCACGATGTTGCTCATCGAGGCAAAAGCTGAGGATGCAGTCATAGTGGAACACGTTGATGATTCGTAGTTCTGATTGTGTCGTTATTCGCATTGTTACTTTGTGTATTGTTACTAATCTAGGTTCTTGCCTTGTGCTGTATAAGCTACTTGGTTGTGTTGGAAAACTCCTGAATCACACCGCGGGGTTCCTTGTATTCTGCGATGGGTGTATATGGAACATCCTTTAGACTGCAGACGTTTCCGTTAGGAGGATTCTGTTGTAGAGTGTATAATGCGACTCACCCAAATGCCCCTGGACCGCCGCAAGCAAGCCCTTCAGATGTCTTTGTCCACTTAGGATGGCCTGCCAATGCGATGATAGTTACACGCAGGCCGTATCTGTCGTAGCCAGTAAGTCTCAGTAACCAGAATTCGGGCGAGCAATTATTGAACCGTACCTGTACTCTTGAGTGCCTATCGATGAACCCGATTGTGAGTCAAGCACTGAGATCAAGTCGGGAACCGTGACCACAATCTGCAACAATCACACGAAAGTGAGTGGGCCACTGACCAAGCCTACGTATGTATTGCATACCTGATCTTTTTGTCCTGGAGACTTCCGTATCACGTACAGGTTTTCATTCTGGAAAGGTATGACAACTTGATCTTCAGAGCCCCAATTGCTTCCTAGGACTGAGCCTGACAAATCTTCTTCCTCGTCTGCACGCAGAGGAACTATGGTGACAGAGCCCCAAGTAAAACCCTTCCGTACCTCCTGTTACATACCACGCGTCGTGAGCTGCATGGTACCAAATGTCCAAGACAGGAAGGACGTACCCGCTGGACATCAAAGATCTTCCCGACAAACAGACATGTGCCGTTCTGTAGCTCAAGGATAGCTCTAGGGACGCTCTTGATATCGTTACGCGTTCTACACAAAGCTATGGCGCGGCCGATCCTCCATGCTTGCGACACACTATGCTCCAATCCTATACACCGACGTCAGCATGGAACACACGACGCGTGAAGACAGAATGAACTCACCATACTCTTGACATGTAGCGCGACTGAGAGGAGACATGGAAACACCACTTCGAGAGCCCATCTCGGTTGTCACCGTGCGAAGAATGGTCTCAACGGCGTAGCGGTCACTAGCAGTGGGGAGTATCTGGTACCTCATATCAGCTATTCATGTCACACCCATCAAGGGTATAACTTACTACCGTGTTTCCTATCCCATCAGATATTGCACAAGGCCATAGTCCACCCTCAATGTCGAACGCTCCCGGTAGACTTTGGTACATCTATGGTCGTCTTGGTCAGCTTTACTTAGAGTCTCCAACTGTGCTTGCAGCTTACATTCGGATATGCTCGCCCCATGAGATCACCATCAAGAACAGGCCTATCCATCTCCGCTGATAGGATAGTAGGCTGTAGGCCGTTCCCACCTCCAATTTCGTCAGATATGACCCCAGCAAAATCCTGTAGCCCCATATACTTCATGAGGGCTCGTAGAGATGCAGGTATCTCGCTGCCTCCTTGAAGTCGTTCGTTCTGTAAGACAACACGGCTCTATAAGATTGAAACAATACTGTATAGTGAGGCTACTCACTGATACGCTTGGGGAGCCCTAAGAAAACCATCGCAATCAGAAAGCTGACTTATGGGAAGTAGAGTTCAGGAATAGTCACCATGAACATGCATCGCATAAACATAGCCGATGCTGGCACGTCTTCTGAGGCCACGACCTAAATCAGATAATTCATGAGCACCAGCAATTAAATTAGAATCGGCGCAATGATGCTTACTTTTATCTGCTTCCCTTCACGTAGCAAGTGGCGAGCTACGAGGAAAGGCGGGTACGGCGATCCTCCACCTCCGGTTCCCAACACACCACAGCCCTCGGCAATCCACTCTATGCCCTACATGAGATATGTGTAGGCCTCCAATTTGCACAGAAACACCTACCTAGATCAAGCTCAGACAACAACCATTCGCGTCTTCCATTGATTGTGGGTTTATACGAGTCTATCTCAATCTTCTGCGCGTTTGTGTCTTGGACATTTTCCAGCGCGACCTTCGCTATCTCCGCAACTTTCTCATATTCGGATTCATCCTCATCGTTTGCCGAGGACATGACTTCGGGCACGGCATCCGTCGATAGTTCACCAGCGGCCTTAACGACAATACGAGTAGCCTGGTTAGTGACATACTAAAGGCAAGGTATGTTAGTCGCTTCGGAGTGTTCTATAAGCGTTTTGAGTCCATGCTGAAGTAGTTACCTGTACTGGATAGTTTGCAACTTCTACTATCTCAACAGTATCTACACCAAATCCATATTCATCAATACATTCGTCGGCATTTTTATACTAGGCGACTGACCTGCTCGAGCACCAGATTGTACGGCTCGCTGGATGGCCTGCTCCTTAATTTTATTGATGACATCGTCAATATGACGGCCTTGTAAGATCTCAATCGTATCCACTTCACCAGCCACTGAGAAGAGTGAATCAACATGGAAACAAAAACACGGCAGACACGGCACTCACCCTTCGCCATGGCTGCACCTACAGCGTTCGCGACGCTAAAGAATGGTGGGCGCACGATCTCGCCGACGCCCAGAAGAATCTCAGGGGCGATGATACTGCCGCCTCCAACAAGGAGAACGGTCACATTCTCAGGAGATGTCTTCATGCTGTGTCAAGTACCATTATCTCTCTCCTGCCAGATATACGACGACTCCTTAGGCACTCACTTATCGATAATGCGTTCCAACTGCTTCTTTATTGATGCCTGGGCCTTCTGCACAACCTCATCCCCGACATTCACAACTCTCTCAGTGTCACCAAGCTGAGCAGCGCCTCCAGCAACAACTGCATCTGTTGCCGTCAGCACCTCCCCTCCGAACACCCTAGCCTCCGTTGTCAGATTGTGTCCGACAGAATCCGGCCCCACAGATACACACAGCGTTCCTGTTTCACCAGATACTCGTACTCGAGACCCACCACCCAAACCGATAGACTGCACGTCGGCCATCGAGAAGTTTGTTCTCACTCCTCCGATTTCGATGAATGCCGCAGCCTGTCTCGGGAATCCAGATGGTAGCAGAACACCTACATCTGTCGTCGTTCCTCCAATATCAGCTACAATCAGAGACTTGCCTCGGTAGGCTTCGTTCGACTCATCCAAACCAGCTAGGAACGCAGCACCGCGCATCGAGTTAGTTGGTCCCGATGCGAATGTACGTATGGGTAGTTTGGCGGCGGTCGCTGCAGATGTCAGAGTACCATCGTTCTGCGTGAGGAAAAGGGGACACGTGAGATTCAGTGCGCGCATGGCGCGTTTGAACCCGTTGATAGTCCGGCGAGCGAAGTTGAGGATGGCTGCGTTCAAGATTGAAGCGTTTTCGCGCTCTAGAAGGCCTACTTGACCAACTACACAGTATGACGGCGTTAGTCATCCAACATGAAGCTCAGGGGTGAGAATTAATACCATCCCGCGAACAGACAACGTTCACATTTGATCCCAGTTCACGTTCTACGATTGTCTTGGCGTGCACCTCTTGCCTGCCGTCATTATCGAGCGGGGAGAAGATACCAGCTATCACAACCTAGCAAAACAGTCAGCTCCCATGTCCAACCTTTCGTAGTCTATACGAGCTCTTACATTTCGAAGGCCCTTCTCCTTAATAACCTTGCACTCGTCTATGACCTGCTCTTCTTTGACAGGTTTGATCTCACGACCATCGACTGCGGAGAACACTTATCAGATAACTTCATACAATAATCGCTCACGATAAACTCTCACTTTCAAAACCGCCATCCAAGTACCCGACATAGCCCTCAGTCAACGCTTTCAACGCTGGCGGGAAATCTACAAACGGGGGACACTGCCTGGTATACGGTCCACATAATCTTAGCACCGCTACCTTCTCCAGCCTCCGAGCGTCCACTTCGAGGACAGCGTTTACGAACGCCGTTGTCCCGATGCTGACGCAGGATATGGTTGAGGGAGTGGCATTGCCTGCCTGCAGAACATGACGGACAGCGGCTTCGATGCCGGAAGAAACATCTGGGGTTGTGGGTGCTTTGTGGTGGGCAAGGACTCCACGGGTGGGCGAGCGAGGGGATGAAGGGGAGACGTCGATGAGTACGCCGTCTGTGTTCGTACCTATGGCAAGAATAGCGTGTTAGCGGGATGTGTAAGGGGGGTTCGAATGAGAGGGGCTGTATATGAACGGTATCGTTCCAGATTGACTCACCCCCAACGTCGACACCGATTCGCAACATCTTGGCGAATGCAGTGAGGCTCAAGAGTCAGGAATCCTTCAGATGTGGGGTACTTATACATATCACTTCGCTGATAAGGCTGCGAATTATCGCCATCCAATGCCATATCCACGTGAGAGTTTGCACCCCACGACTTCACCGATATCTCGACAAATGGGCGAACGGTCGCATGAATTGCACAGATAGCGGAAACATAGATACACCTGTGTGTATGACGCTCGGCAACACAGTAGCATCACACAACGCGATGATACATACCTTTGGAAACTCACGTTCATAGCGTACCGCAAGCCCCAATCCATACCGGCTTCGTACTTTTACCATCCGCACCTCCAGCAACTTCGTTCAACCGATCTAGAACCTCCCACCCGCTTTCGACTTGGCCGAATACTACATATTTGCCGTTCATCTTTGCTAGTTTGGATTCATCATCCGTAAGGACGATGAAGTATTGAGACGAGTTAGTGTTCTTCCCAGAGTTGGCCATGGCGAGAGAGCCGCGCTGGAACTTGCGTTTGAGGCCTTCTTTCTCGTCGTTGAACTTCCCTCCGTAGATGGACTGTAGTGAGTCCCATCTGTTAGATAGGTTGTATAGCATATTGAAAGAGAAGTTCAAACACACCTCTCCACCGCTCCCATCTCCTCTCGTAATGTCCCCTCCCTGTGCCACAAAATCCTTCACAATCCTATGCACCGGGGTCCCCTCATAGGACAGCTTCTTGTTCGGCGCATTCTTACAGAACCCCTTCTCACCCGTGCACAGCGACAAGAAATTTGCCCTAGTCTTTGCGAGCCCAGGAGACAAATCGAGTGTGAAGACAAGACGGCCGACGCAGAGCGGTGGAGGTGCTACGAAGCGTAGTTTGGTCGAGCTCTGAGTGATGAAACAAGAGAAGGCAGCGTATAGAGTGGTAGCAAAGCATAGAAGCAATTTATGAGAGCATGCTCAGAAGACGAAGCGGAGAGGGATGTACATCAAGCTCTGCAAGGATCTGTTGCTGCTCTTCGGATAGCTCTTCCACAACCGATGGGAGTCCATAGATGGCATGGTTCTTAGACAGTAAAGCACAGGTTTTGTCGTATTCCGCTTGGGCCTCGTCGTGAGCAGCATGGTCACCGATGTAAACGTCGAAGAATGCTTTGGCAGTAGAGGACATGGTGGAAGGAGACACGGAAGTTAGGCGAAGAGCGCCGGAACAGTATCTGGGCATTTTATATACGGTACAGTGCTTCCTGCTTCCAAACGAAAGGACACCATAACTTTCCAGCGCAAAATCGATAGTAATTATGTAGAGTACAACCGTCCCAACCTACGGTACAAATAACATCAAAAAGTAACCGTAGATCAAATAGAAAATAGCAAATAGCAGCAACGACAGGCGGGATAGGTAGTTAACAGTAGATCTTCGGAAATAGTGATAGCGATAGTTGTTAATTGCCACGTCATATTACATTGACTGGACGATGTGGGGTATGAGTATGAGTTCAGGATTTGGGTGAAGGGAAAGGAGAGGTATATGGTATAAGGTCGGGGTTCTTCTCTATCGGCGGGAGATCGTGTCGTGTGGCGTAACGAGCGTGGATAGAGCGTCGTGGGAAGACTTGATTGGGGGCGTAGGTAGGTGTCGCGAGGGTAGAGTGCTCTACCAAGGTGAGCAAGAGAGGGAGGAGACAGCAGCAGGCGATCGCAGCGATGTTAAATAACTGCACGAAGCGTATAAACATGTTCCCATGTCCCCTCCCCTAGTGTCGGTGTGAGTAGCGAGTGAGATATCTCTCCTGGGATTAGAACCCCTTTTGAACAAACGGCCGGCCAGACTCTTTCAGCGCCGTCTCGAGCTGCTTCATCCCTTCGAGGACTTTCTCCTCGGCAAAGCGTCCACCGACAATCTGGACGGAGAGAGGTAGACCGTGCATGGCGTGAGCGTCGTATAATGACCATACAGGACGTTCAGCATCGTTAAGGCGGGCGTAGACGTCTGTTTGTGTGAAGTTTGGCGGAAGGGCGTCGAGTGAGCGGTCGACGAAGGTGGTGGGCACGACACCAGCGGAATAATCCAGCTAGATTTACCAAATATTGTCAGCCCAGTCCCAGTTGGTATGTAGAGGGAAAGGTCACTCACGATGTTAAACAAGAAAGCATAATTGGCAGCGATAAGTGTCGCGGTACCACTCGTACCCAAAGGTACCGGCGGAAGCGCAAAAATAGGCAACAGCACAAGGTCAATCTCCTGCTTCTTCATTGCCTGCTTCCACGCCGCCCTGTACTCTTCTCTTCTTAAGACAAGTTGTCTTTCCTGGGGCACAGTCTGCGCGCCCATCGCAGGCAGTAGTCGGGCGAAGGCGTCATTACGTCCTGCTGGTCGGGAGAACCAGCGAAGAGCGGTTGCTAGAGCCCATTTGACGAGGCTGGGAAGTTTGGCGGTGTTCAGGAGGTTGACGATCGCTGGGCCGGGTGTCTCGCCTGGGCTGAGGTCTGCTAGTGCGGAGACGCCTACATAAGGAGAAGTGGGTTAGTACTGGTTTTGGGTTGATTGGAGGGTATGGACGACAGATGCACGTACCACCATCTGCGAACGAGAGCGGAAAGCCGATCTCGAGACCTTCTATTAAATTAGGCGGATCACTGGAAGCCAGACATGATATCAGATAGTGTCATAGTGAAATGGAACTAAGGATTGGTGGCGTGATCGCGCGCACTTACAAGTCGACCACATCGTGCCCTTGCTGCTTTAACGCATCCACGGCGACTTGTAGCGCACGCTTGCATGCCGGCGTAGGTGACACGAGACCTACGGAGAATAGAAAGAATTTGACAGTCAGTGTACACGCCGTCAACCGAAATATCGAGTGACGCTTACCATCTTCCCAGATTACTCCCCACCTCGGCTTTCTTCCGGCCTGGACGAAATCCACCGGGCGCCACGGGATAGGCACACACTAGACGATCATGAATGATTCCCAGCAGTCAGTTGCTTCTGTAGCACGCGCTGAGTTGGACAGACAGGGTCACGCATACGCACCGAATGATCGTACTCCCAAGGCTTCATCCCGACCACCCGCTCCCAAAACTCCCGGAGATCATCGATATTCTTCGCAATAGGCGCAGCGCTCTCCACGCCCTCCAACCCCGGCGCACACGTCTGGCATCCCAAGCTAGGAAACCGCCCCGACGACGAACGCATACCGTACAGACCGCAGAACGCCGGAGGGAACCTTATGCTCCCGCCGATGTCTGTGGCGATCTCTATCATGCTGCCTTGGTGCGCGAGCAAGGCCGCGCCACCGCCCGTCGAGCCTCCCGGGGAGAACTTGGAGTTGTAGGGGTTAGTCGTCGTCCCGAAGAGATCGGAGGTCGTCTCGAAGGATAGAAGGCCGATGGGGACTTTCGTCTTGACGTGCAGGAGCGCACCTGCGTCGCGGAGTAGACGGGTGATGGCGGCGGAAGATGATACGGGTTTGTTGGCCTTGGCGGAGAACCCGAGAGTAGTGTCGTGTCCTTCTACGTCTACCACATCCTTCAAGCTTACTGGAACTCCTGAGAGAGGTCGGTTAGGGGCGTATGTTTGCAGTGCTTCGTCGAACATGTAATCCGAGAGGCAGTTTGTGGCGTTGTGGGCTGCGATGCAACGCTTGCCGTACACGTTCAGAACCTCTTTGGGTGAGAGGTCGCCTTTGCTGCACTTGTCTGCAACCTCTGCCAGCGAGAGTTTGAGGATCTGGCTGTCAGAGTCTGTTAGTGGTTCGCCATAACGCTCCGAGAAACGAGCTGTTTGGTCTGCGATTTCGCGCTGTTTCTGTGCGCTGCACAGATGTGGCGAGTGTCAGGGGCACCGAGGTCGCGCGGGACGAACGGGCGGGGCTCACCAAGCGGCCTTGTGCTCTGCGTAAGAGAAGAAAACCATCGCGAAAGGAGTGGGGGTGCCAGAAAAGCCTGAAAGGGCGGCGGGGGTATATTAGGCTGTTGAGGCGTTGAGGCAGGAGACTTCTGTCATGGGCGAGAATGGTTTAGTACATCCATCCGCGCCTGCACCAAAAGCACAATAATATTTACATCGGGCTCCGAGATCTGCGCTGTAACTCCTCCGCGGGGTGAGGCGACTTGCTAGCTTCTTCCGGATCGAACTCAGGTGGTGCGTGTATTTAATGTCGAGATTCTGCAGGCATGAGTCTGGAGAAGAGGACGAAGAGGTGCGGGACTTTTACTGCAGACAGGGTCGCTGCAGACAGACAGCTCGACTGGCAGCTGCTCCAGTGGCGACACGCTGACGGGTTTCCATATCGGGACTGTGTGGGAAACCCCGACCGACGATCCCTGGTTCCTGTGGCCGTATTCCTGGACATTTCTGTCGATTAAAAAGGCAAACTTTCGAAGAAGATGGACGTCGAGGACAGACAGAAACTCCTCGCGGCGCAGATGCCAATTAATTAAAGTTTAATCGTAACGGAATCACCACCTTCCATAGATGGCAATGAATGTAAATACGGGTCAATAACGCGACGTGACAACCGTGACATCCCGCGCCTGACCTCGTTGATTGCTAACCACGACCACCGCGTCCACCGCCGCAGACGACGAGCAGACCACTTTACACAGCGTCGGGATATCCATTAAAGGAAATGGCGGCGATACTCTCTTCTCCGTCCACGCCGTCGTCGCACAGGACGTTCATGAACTTCGACCACACACCCACCAAGTCGTCTCCTCTCGCCTTCCCCGCAGACTCCTCGCCCGTCTTGTCGCCCACCCCTGCCGCCCACGACCGACGCCGTTCGCAGTACAAAAGCCTCGCTCACACCTCTCCAACGCTCAACCGCACTCGGCCGTCTGGTCGCCGTGTCAGTGCTCCGCCTCCACGGCCAGAGTTATTTGCAAGCGCCGAGGAAGGCACTGGCAAGAGGTTGCTGCGGGATCGTTTCAAGGCTCGGTGCTTGGAGAGAGCGTTGAAGGAGAGGGAGCGCAAGATTGCTGGCAAGCGACGGGCAAGTAACTGGAGCAGCGATGGACCTGACGATATGATGGATTTTGACGACGAGGAGGATGAGGACGAGTCTATGCTGAATGATACCGTACGTCTGCTATACTGTGTGTATTGTGACAAGGGTGTTGACGTCGATACAGTTCTTTTCACGTATAATGGCTAGTGCGAAGCGGAAACAACAGCATTCATACCGTGTTTCTTATTCACACGAAGTTGGGTCTTCGTTTGATCCTGACATGGAGGATCCCGAAGAATGGGAGCATGAATTGAAAGGTTCGTCCGCGCTCCGTTTCGTTCCCTTCTTCCGCTGAAAACACCGTACTAATCAAACTACTCACAGAGGATGCTCTAGAAGAAGGTCCCGATGACGAGTTCACGGAAGAAGAACTCGCAGCATACGCAGTAGAGCGTGAACTGCTCGAAGGCCTGACGGAGGAGGACATCTTCTCTTACAGCGATATTGATGATTTATCATATCTCGATGAGGAAGAGCCGCACGACGCGTTGAGTAAAGGCAAACAACGGGCTCGCGATAACGCAGACGTTGAGATGGAAATGTAGCGAAGCTATGATTTTGCTCATTTATCGTTACGTCCGGACTATCACCATACTTACTCGTACTCACACATTCTAATGTTTCGTCAAAGCTCAAGCAAAGCATGTACAACAGCCTATTTCTTAGCAAATGAAAACAAAACTCCTAGACAAAGCCTTACTCATAGTGCGGACGCTTCGCGCCCGTGGGCCCACGGTGGATTTGACGTCTAGTGTACCCTTTTGCTGGTACATTGGAAGGATTCAGTACTCTGGAAGCTGAGAGTACCGCATATACTCATACTCATAGCATATGGCAACTGAAATATCTTTCCAATTCTATCTCACAAACAACGATATATCTAAGGTAATTAAATGCTATATTGTCACGACTATGACCAGGCTAGAGCTCGCTCGATGTCGAGAGTAACGAGGTCGCGTAACAAAAGTATCTAGCAACTAAACAGGACCCTCGCAGAGACAAGTGTGGTGTGTGTGAGCACCGACGTCAAGGGACTAGCGATAGAGTTATGACTAGAGACCAAGTTAGTATTATACTACCGACAATACAAAGTGGAACTCATACCTAGAGACCAAGAGGTCGAAACTGAGGTCTCCAGGCAGAGCCCAGTGGGGCT
>JAXQGN010000038.1:0-111514 GCA_037039805.1 Irpex sp. M6601 | reverse complement strand
ACCACTATTAAGCTTGGGCTCAACCAAAAAACTCACGACTGTCAACTATATAGATCATTCTTACTATATACGTGCGACGTACTATTACTGCTGGTACTTGGTCGACTTCCATGACTCTTCAACTGTGCCCTCGGCCCCTCGAGCAACGTTATCGGCGTCAGTGCCAGATCTCAGTAAGATCTCTGCTGCTTGGCGCTCATTAGCGCTCACTGGCTCAGGTTGAGTCTGGGGTTTTGGCCTTCGATTTTGTTGGCCAATTGCAATTCTGATCTGTTCTCGTCCTCATCTCGTCACACCAGTCTTGTAGCTTGTAGTGTGATCAATTACACTTAGACTGCATAGAATCCATTTTCAGTAACGTCACTGCAAGGCACACTCGCAGCGGGCTCGGACTTCAAGTTGTCACTTGATCAGCTCGAGCAGCATCCGTACCAAAAAATCTGCCTTGTGCCCTTTATAATGTGATCAATTGCAGCGAGGTGAGTCTGACTTGCGCGTCACACTTTCCAATCACTAAACAAGCTGCCTAGATGCTCACAATTCCATGTCCTACTTGCGGCGTTTTTCAATAGCACTGTCGCACATGACTACACTTCATATTTACAGCCGGGGAGAATTGACCGATCATATTGTCATAGGTTGTCATCCTGCTGGAAACCGTACAGAGGTGACAGACCGCAGTGCACTCATTGTGTATTCCAAGGGCCAAGGTACGCCGTAGGATGGCTCCATAAGGCATGAAAGCGTTTCAATCCACCCGACAAGCCCGGAGAACTTCACAAAGTGGATATTGTACCTACCCGTAAGCAAGAATAGAAACATGGAGTCCAACAACAGAATTCTAAGTGCCTGTAACAGAGTCTGTTGCGCATGCAACCCCTTGGTACTCTGCTACTGCATTGTGTAAAATGTCAGCGATACGCGCGATCAAGCACAAGCCAGCGGTATATAAACCTGGACCAGTAAGCTTGTGCGACTTCAGCCTGCCCTTCATAGCTTGCAAGTATGCTGTATACGACTTTGGCCACCGTCGCACTAGCCTTTAGTATCCTCCAAGTTACAGCGACGACCACCATCTCCAGTCATCCGCAAGTCAAACTAGACCATGGTACCTTCCTGGGTGTTCATAACGGAAGCGTTGATGCTTTCCTAGGCATCCCCTTTGCGAAGCCGCCGTGAGTACGTATACTTCTACTCGAATGAAGATGCTCACCCGACGAGCACAGCACAGGCGACTTGCGCTTTAGACTGCCTATTGGCAATGAACCCTACGTTGGCATGCAGAATGCCACTGACTTTGGCTCATCATGCATTCAGCTGCCTATAGAATACACCGTACCTGACAGCTTAGCTCCGGAGGCGAAAGCGGTAGTTGAAGAACAATCTCGCGCCGGATATTTATCCGACACTGATGAAGACTGTGAGGGGTTTTCAGGATCTTGCAGTCTTACTAGGCTGAATTATTTCCGTGCAGGCTTGACCGTCAACGTTTGGAAACCGTCCCAAACCGCAAGTGATGCAACGCTACCAGTGGTGATTGTGCGTGGGCTACAATCGAGCTGTTTCAGCACGATTCACTTATTCTTGACTTTCGGTCGATACAGTGGATGTACGGAGGTAAGTAGAAACTCTACTACCGCAGTCTCACACGCCATGATTTCCTGGGGGATCTAGGAGGCTTTCAAGAGCGTAGCTCTGTCAGGTAGGTTCTACTCTGTACTTCCAGTGCTTTGTCTTATCCTTAGTTTATAGTTACGACGGGTCTATCATCGTTCGAAGGTCAATTGAAATTGGCGAGCCGATCATCTACGTTAGTATGAATTATAGGTATGTGGCTTGCCGTCAGTTATTTTTGCATTTGCTCATGCATGTCATTCAGACTGGCGAGTGAGTGAACCCGATACGAACTCGTGATCCATCGTTCACGCTCATATGTGCACTTTCAGCCTTCGGATTTTTGGCTAGCGCAGAAGTAAAGGCTGCCGGTGTGGGCAATCTCGGCTTACAAGACCGTTAGTAGCAGAAATTGGATTCGATCCTAGCTTCTGCATGGTGGCTAATACCGGAGATCTAGAGCGTCAAGCTTTTCGCTGGGTACAGAAATATATCACCGCATTCAACGGAGATCCGTCGAAGATTACTATGTAAGCATAACCCTATAATATACATAATCATGCTCAAGCTCAAGTCGACCGCAGTTGGGGCGAATCGGCGGGTGCAATCTCGGTTTCCCTTCATCTGCTTGCCAATCATGGCGACAATGAAGGCTTGTTTCGTGCAGCATTCATAGAATCAGGCCCGCCAATACCGACTGGTGATATCACCCATGGCCAGAGCTACTACGATACTTTAGTTACCAAGGTTGGCTGTCAAGAAGCCCACGATTCTTTGCAATGTTTGCGTGAAGTTCCAGTGGCTGCCATTGTATCTGCCCAAGAAGTACGTCCCTCAATCTGCATCATCGTCCGCTGACTGATAATAATATGCGACAATATGCAGGCATTTAGCACTGGCAGTCTCTTCGCTCCAAGGGTTGATGGTAGTCTCATTTCTGAACCTCCAATGGAGGCTGTCTTGAATGGCGCGGTAGCGGATGTCCCGTTCATAATTGGAGTGAGTCTCTATTCTATCTAGCACAACTATCTCAACTAATATATGATCGAATACAGCAATGTGACGACGAAGGCACATTATTAGTGCTGAATGCAATTAATATCACGTAGGTTGCGGTAGATCTGGTGTCATTTCACTTTCTGACTATAATCGTCTGCAGTACCGATGAAGGAGTGCATGCGTTGGTATCCGGTTTATTCCCCAATGCTTCCACCAGCGAACTGGATCAGCTGCTGGAGTTATATCCTCAAGACGTTACACAAGGCTCTCCTTTCGACACTGGTAACCGAAACACGTTGACACCTCAGTATAAGCGACTCGCGGCGATCCAAGGCGATCTTCTACTTATCGCTCCGCGTCGTTTCTTCCTGCAAGAACGCTCTGGCAAACAACCGGCATGGTCGTACAGTGAGTAACGAGTTCTACATTTTGGGGACCCTCTTATAATGATGAGCTCGTTAGACTCGAAAAGAATGAAGTCCCTCCCGGACCTCGGTTCCGTAAGCAGTCTCCTGTCTCATCATTCGATTTGTACCCATACTTATATTGGTGCGCTACTAGTACCATGACCACGATCTGGCCAATGTCTATGGCCCTGGAGATATGACCGACTACCTCGTCAACTTTGTCAATCATCTCGATCCGAACGGCGGGAACTTGACAAACTGGCCTCAGTACACCGTTTCCGAGCCCACGCTCCTGACGTTTCTTGATGGTCCCACTCCAAGACAGCTGGAAAAGGACGACTTCCGGCAGGACGCCATCAAATACTTCAACTCCTTACTCTTGAAGTATCCTCTGTAGCGCGGACCTTGTATCTGCGTATTTCACGGAGCTATACATTCGAGCCTCTGTCTTTGACTTGCTCAATGGCTCATAATCACCTTTACCAGTGGGAGGTGCATATTTGAACACAATGCACGGCCTATGATAAAGTTACTGCCAACCGATTTTGCTGCCATGTCAATAGTGACTTCGTCAATTTAAATCATATCGTGCTGTATGAATTAAGTAGTCTGACTAGCTTGAGCTCATCACCGGCGTGACTCAGCGTTGGTATATTGATTACCCCACCTAAGACTGTAGACAGCTTAATTCACCTTCCTCCGATGAGCACATTCACGAAATTGTTATTTACTGTATGTAAAGAGATGAATGAATTTGCATACAGAGGGTCTTGAGTCGCAATCAATAAAGAAGCGACTGGCGCACTCTTTAATCGAGTACGAGTAAGTAGTAGGGCCAACAAAACCCACTGGCGAAAGATAAATGAATTCAATGCCATCCCCGTGGCGACCACGTTTATTCGATATTCGATCTAGACAGCCTGCAAACGAACTCTGCCCAGCCTTAAACAACTCAAAACTTGCTGGTTATAGCGATGTGCAAAGGGTACAAACGAGACAGGGATAGGTAGGACGGGTGAGAAAACAACAACAATACGACTAGCTGAAGCAACGACAAGAATGGGCGACACAAAGCGATAGAGACACAAGAACACAGTCGTACGAGTCATCAAAGTCATGATTTGTTGTTGAAAGGAACCGGAAGGAAGCTATGGATGATATACTGTCCTAAGCGGATTCGTGCAATAGCCAAGATATGAATGCGTTCGATGATGTTGAATAAAGGAGGAAACTTGACAAGAAAATATAGGAAGATGTTCGTGGGGGCCGGCTACCAATATCGCGAGGGGCTGCCTAAACCAGGGCTATCATACAACGGGTGTCGTTGACCAAAGAACCCGATCGGGCTTTCTTCGTAGTGAGCTTGTTCACCCAGACGCTTCAACTCCTCATTGAGGATATTGCCAGGATCGTGAGGATCAAATACTCGCGACGGAGTACGGAACGGAGATTCTTGACTGTGGAACACCAGACGTTTCGGTGTAACAGGAGCAAACGGCGAGAAATCCACCAGGCGACGAGAGCCCGAGCTACCAGATTGCCCTGGACGCTTCCTTGATGGGGTGCGCAACAAGTCTGGACTAGGAAGAGTCAAGGTAGAGTCCTCACCGGTTGTTAACGCAGTGAGAAGGGGAGCGTGAGGATGGAAGACGGCTGCAGGAGGAGGGTCTAGATGCGATTTGTAGTAAGCCAGGCTGGGAGAAGGGCTCATATGGAGCCCACGATGTGAAATTGGTGTTTCGACGGCTGATAATTGTAAGGCCTTGTTTGCCGAGGAAACGCGCTTACGAGGCGGCGTACATGGTCTGGGTGGAGGTGTGGAAGGACGAAGACTTGGGAAGAAGAGCAGTCGATCAGGACTTGGCGACCTCATGCGAGCTTTGCCCTTCGCCGACTTGCGATTGTCTGTAGGAGATTCGGGGATGGAGAAGGACGCAGTCTGGAATGGAGTTTAGTACAGCTATATAAGCACCGCATTGAACTCATACACACCTTGGTAAGATGGTTGATGCTAGGAGGAGGGGTCCGTCTGTTGTACGACGCTGGATGAAGGGCTTCGAGTCTATCCAACGTAGAAGGCGATGCTAGCCATTGGGCCGTGAGCCGGTCCACTTCATCCTCGGGGTCGACGATTTCTGGCTCAGGGACGCCGTCTGTGACGCTATCAATGCTTGAGAGACTGGCTTCCGAAGAAAGAGGGGGGCTTGATGATGATGTAAGGTCAGGTAGCGACGATGCCGACGAGGAAGGTACTTGTTCGAGTTCAGAAAGCGGTTCAGTCGTGGCTTCAGGTGTCGCCTCCTTACTCGTAGATGGAACTGAAGCTTCGGATGGGGGAGGTACTGAAGACGATGGTGCTGCAGGGACTGTCGCAGAGCTGTCGGCGGTAGCAGGCCTAGAGATAGATGTTGCCTGGGAGAGGGCGCGATGGTATCCAGAGGTTGGTGGGAGGGGAGGGAAAAGAACGTCACCCGGCATTACTGGCTTTACGTACGTTTGATAGTACGGTTGTTGATGTGCATTGGGGTACACAGGGGCGTAGAATGGAGGGAGAACTGGCGCTCGGAAAGCAGGTTTCGAAGGTCCCTCCGCCTCGTCTTTCATGACCGACTTCTTTCTCTTTCTCGCATCCTGTGCAAGCGCGTCCTCCATTGTTTTCCGCTTGGGTCCAGACTTCATGGGAGGATTCTTTGTTTTCGCCATATCTGCACACAAGTTTTTCCTGAACCCGCCGTCCTCGAAACAGGGTAGGTCGCAGTCCCAGATGGCCCATAGACTCTTCCCTTCGTTACGAACACGAGTCACTTTGCGGAAAACAGCCATAGTGCTCAACGAATGTCGAACAGAGTTCATCCATGTCTGTTCACCGCGGTTATAATACGGATACACAGTCGTGATCCACTCGTATATGTCCTGCAGAGTAAGACGGTGCTCTGGAGACGACAGTATTGCTTGTCCTATCAAAGCTGCATATGAGAAGTCAGGTTTCACGGTGGAATAAGGACCTGGAGGCAATGTGTACGGAAGATCTTCTTCTTCGAAGTCCAACATGGGTCGCATGGGTCCAGGCGAAGAAACTATGTTCACTATGCGAGCAGGACTTGAGCCTGGTGTTGAGGCACGCGACGTGGACGCGTGGGTGTATATATGGCGCGAAACAGGAGTCTTGGGTAGTCTCATGTCGGAGGCTTTCAAGAGCGAAGTCACCCTTGATGAGCTGCGCGAGGGAGTTTCTGGGGCCCTCATACTTGCCTGGTATGAACCCTGAGAGGGGTGAGACTCAGATTAAGGTATACCAAGAGAGTACATACGGGAGTTAATTGAGATCCTGAAGCTTCTCCAATCACCCGTTCGCTGTAATACTTATAATGGTGTGGGGTGGAAGGAGGTTGCTACGCTGCGCATTGGTCTATGCAGAATAACACGGTTCGTAACATGGGAACTCACCACAGGGGACCCACTACGTACAGGGCTGGCATTGTGCGAAGTGGGAACGCGTCGGCCGTCGCGCGAGCGTGAAAGAGACCCTGAGGAGATCGAAGAAATTATGAGCAATTTTTCTGCAGTTATGGCCCCGACGATCATATGGCATACCTCTCCTTTCACGCTTTGACTGTCGACTCTTACGTTCCATGACCAATTGCATGGTATCCATCTGGCGAGTAGGGATACTAGCTTCAACTGGCTCCGACTTGACTGGCGTTGCTGGGGGCGTCGAGGAACGTGTTCTGCCAGCAATATTGGACAACGACGCGGGGCGAGACTTCAGCCCAGAGCGAGACTTGGATTTCCGACTCTCCCTGGATTGCGAAGAATGGTCTTGAGATAGATGCGCTCGCATTTGCTCCGTGTGTTGCACGAGGTCTTCACGCGTCATGCCCAGGCTCTTTAAGAGCTGCGAAATAGGAGAAGTTGGGTTTCCGGAGTCGTGAGGGTCTGCCATGGACTTAGACGAGATAGTGAGATAAAAATGAAGGAAAAAATTGTTGAGAAAATACAAATGTAGGCGGCGGTGTGGAAGAGGTAGCAGACAGACCTTGCTCTGAGGTTGTGACGCGCTTCAGCAGACCGTCACGGTTCGGGCGTCACACGTGGCCAGCAAAGTGTGACTCTGATGGCGTCACGCTCGAGCTCTGTAACACACCCGCCTGATTGGGCGCCGCACACTGGGCGGCACAGTAACATTGGCAGAGAACACAGCGACGACGACGAGCGGGACGGCGTGCAGGCATGGTATACCACAATTTGAAGGGTGCGTGTGTACCAATGACAACGAACCTCGACTCTGATCGTACTCTGCAGCCCTCATCAAGGGCATCCGAGCCTGCAAGGTTCGTCAGGTCCTCAGATTGCGCACGTCCAAGCTCATGTTCCCCTAGACCGTCGCCGACGAACGAGCCTTGATCAAGCAAGAGTCGGCCGCAATTCGTGCATCATTCAGAGAAGAAGATTCTTATGCAAGACACAATAATGTGGCGAAGCTACTCTACATCCATATGCTGGGTTCTGAAGCGCACTTCGGTCAAATGGAATGCTTGAAGCTAGTAGCAAGCCCTCGTTTCGGAGACAAACGATTGGGATACCTGGGTATCATGCTACTTCTAGATGAGAGCCAAGAGGTGCTTACATTGGTTACGAACTCACTCAAGAAGTGCGTGTACATGCTTCTAGCATATCTTCATCCGCTCACAATGCCTGCAGCGATATGAACCACACCAACATGTACGCGGTCGGCCTTGCGCTTTGCACATTTGCAGACATAGCTTCGGAGGAGATGTCACGAGATTTGGCGAATGAGATCGAGAAACTGTTGGGATCAAGCAACACTTACATTCGCAAGAAGGTGCGTTGTTGATTCCCTTGAGTTAGACGTCATACTCAGTATATCTATCTGTAAGGCTGCCCTTTGTGCTCTAAGAGTTGTCAAGAAAGTACCCGATCTATCAGACCACTTCATCTCCAAAGCCAAAAACCTCCTCGCCGACCGCAACCATGGCGTTCTATTGACGGCAATAACGTTGGTCACAGAAATGGTTCAAGTAGACGCTAACTGCCTCGAGGAGTTCCGCAATGTCAGTCACCCCTCGTTTCAACAATACAGCTCTTAACCTCGTATTTAGGCTGTACCACTACTAGTACGCCATCTAAAGGCCCTCGTGACTACGGGATACAGCCCAGAACACGACGTCTCTGGTATAACTGATCCCTTCCTGCAAGTCAAAGTTCTTCGGCTGCTACGACTCCTCGGGAAGGGTGATCCACAGGCCAGCGAGACGATGAATGATATACTTGCCCAGGTACGTCTAGTTGTGCCTCGAAAACCCTGTCACAAAACTAAGACGATGCCATGTTGTGCAGGTGGCGACCAATACTGACTCGACGAAAAACGTTGGCAACTCTATCTTGTACGAGACGGTGCTTACGGTATTGGAAATCGAGGCGGACAGCGGCCTTCGTGTCATGGCCATCAACATCCTCGGTAAATTCTTGAGCAACAGAGACAACAACATTCGGTACGAACCTTCACTCTTATCCGACTACTCTTTTTGATCACCTAGTAGTTACGTCGCATTGAACACGCTCAATAAGGTCGTAACAATTGACACCAACGCTGTCCAGCGGCACCGGAACATCATTTTGGACTGTCTACGGGACGGCGATATTTCCATTAGGCGGCGAGCTCTCGAGCTGTCATACGCCCTCATCAACGAAGGTAATGTCAGGGTTCTGGTTCGTGAACTGCTGGCGTTCTTGGAGGTCGCGGATGACGAGTTCAAGCTTGGCATGACTACTCAAATCAGTCTTGCTGCTGAACGATTTGCGCCGAACAAGCGATGGCATATCGACACTGTTCTTCGGGTTCTCAAACTTGTGAGTATACTAACGCATAACCGATGCCCATTCTGACTTCGTTGCAGGCTGGCAACTTTGTACGTGAAGAAATCCTGTCTGCTTTCATTCGTCTGGTTGCGCACACACCCGAGTTGCAAGCGTACACGGCGTCGAAGCTGTACACTTCGTTACGGTCGGATATCTCGCAGGAATCGTTGACATTGGCGGCTACGTGGGTCATTGGAGAGTACGGTGAGATTCTGCTAGAGGGAGGTTTAGTCGACGAAGACCAGCCGAAACCCGTGAGTAAACATCTCTGAACGGTTTAGCAAGAATCTGATGTAGTTTGCAGATCACCGACGTGGAACTCATCGATTTGTTGGTGTCAACGTTGGATTCGCCGTATGCCAACTACCTAAGCCGACAATTCGTCCTCACTGCTCTTACCAAATTGTCGAGTCGGCCCACCACCTCAGCAGCACAGCAAGAAAGGATCCAGACGCTCCTTGCCTCTTACACGACCAGCCCAGAGCTCGAGATTCAGCAACGAGCTGTTGAGTTCGCGAACTTGTATAACCTTGGCGATATACGTGCCGGTGTGTTGGAACGCATGCCTGCTCCGGAGCTGAAGCAAACTGTCATCGGTGTTGGTAAGCAGAGGGTCGAAGCGTTTGCTTCCACCAGGTAAAAACTGACTCTATCCGTAGTGAGCGAGAACAAGCCTGTTGGATCTATACAGCCGAGCAAGGAGGATAACCTACTTGGCGACGACATCGTCACATCTCCAACAACGAACGGTGCTGCTGGTGCTGCCGCCGCACTGCAAAATAACCAGGATCTTCTGGCTGAGATCTTCGGAAGTTCCGCCCCAGCTTCTTCAGCGCCCACAGCCGCCGCCAGCCCGCCACCAGCGCAAAAGAGCACAGTGGATGACATCCTTGGTCTGTTCGGCAACAGTGCTCCTGCTGCCGCTGCATCGCCTGCCCCTGCGATCGCAACGTCTCCAGTGACACAACCTTCGGCTTCGTCAGCGTTTGCTCTCCCTCAAACGCAATCACCTCCTCCTCAACCCGCCCCACCCAAGCTGACGGCGTACCCTGCGTATGACAAGAACGAACTGAGGATATCGCTGACCCCACAGACGAACCCGCAACGACCAGGTGTGGTGAACATTTTGGCAAGGTTCCAGGTTACTGGGAGCACTCCTGTGACAGGGCTTACCTTCCAAGCTGCTGTTCCGAAGGTATGCTGTGCTGCTGCTGCTCAATGATAGCTCTGGCTGACACGTCGTCGTGTAGTCGCAACAGCTGCAAATGCTACCGATGTCGAACGCGGATGTCCATCCAGGTGCCACCGAAACCCAGCAAATGCGGGTGATTGCGCCCGTTGGGGTAAGTTCTTTTATGTTCGTTTTCTCTTCGTACTTATGCTAACATGTCTCGATTACAGGCCAATGTCCGACTACGACTCCGAATAGCTTATTCTGTTGGAGGTCAGCCCGTGCAGGATCAGGTTGACTTTGCTGGCTTTCCGCCAGGCTTGACGTCGGGCAGTTTGTGATGTACATAGATTAATGGCCGGTTAAGTATTGATTGTTGTAACACTTCTGATATCCTTCTTGCGTTTGTATTTGCCGAGCAGAGTCCACGTCCCGATGAGAATCTGTAGCTGAGGCTTAACTTGAAGTGTTCCTTCGCCTTCATTTCCGCAGGCCGACAGAAACGGTCTCTCTGAGGGAGTATGACACAGTAAGAAAGGTCGTCATTGCAGCTACTGAATTGCACAATACTATCGCACGCGCAGTGTTCGTAAACGCCAATTTTTACGAACACTAGTTTTTCTCCTCTCCCTCGCTTTCAAATATTACGAGGGTGTGCATGTATGTAGTATACTACTAGGTCATCATTAATGTGAAAAAAAATCCGCACTTTCTGAACTCTTTCAACTTCACGAGGGGGAATGGGTGAAATTTTGCGCAGATAGGCCATGATCAGCCAAGATTTGAAGTGATGCAGGATGTTTCACGCAAAAGAATATACGATGAGAGTGTTTGGTACGTTGAGACTGACTAGAGTATCGTGCCCGATTTGCCCTATGTCGACGTCTTGGTGGTGTTTACGAACAGTGGCCTCCTGAGGGTGACTTTCAGGCAGGTGAACATTCAAACTCAGCTGCGATGCGTTTTTACGAACACTCATTTGAGCTGATGGCGCTGCCGGATACGGTAGTTGATGCCATCTTCATGCCGGTGTGACAATTCGTGACGTTTTTACGAACACTAGATGCACTCAACTCTCCTCACCGGTATCCCTCCATGGGTCGCAATTCCTCTCTATAAATGCTGAATAAAACATATGTAATACTACATATATGGCGCTATCGACCCATGTACTTTTTATTGGCATTCATTCCCTGTCTGTGGAGGAAAACGAAAAGCGCTGAAAAGTTACGAACACTATGCGTACGATAGTACTTCTATGCGCTCGCATCGGAGTGAGTTCTATGTCCACTATCCGATGGACACGCTTTCTCTGAAGGTGTCTGACAAAACGGCGCGACTGAATGAACCTAGGTTAGGGTTTATCTGTCCCGTGATCGTGGGAAGTAGCATGCCTGTAAAATTGTCGCATTTTCGTGTCGGACGCGACCTGCTCTCAACCGCACACTCGACGATAGAAATACGGGAAGGACTTGCAGACGAACAGTTGCAAGGTAGATAATGTGAGTACAAGGCCATCTTCTCTATAGTGATGAGTATTTGCTGTGCACCAGTCGGAAGTTTTTGACGACAAAATCCCTGGTCCTCTATTATACGCTTGAGGGCCCTGATCTTCTTAATATTCTCTCGTATTCAGGATTACACGTATTGACCACTTCTCCCACTCTAGATTTTCTTTATTCTCCCGTCTGGTCCGACAGTGTAGTTCGTGATTTGCTGTTGTATCTAGACTTTGACGGGCCCCGAGCTACGCAATAATCAATGTGTGTCCTTCCGAGGGTGCACTGTCATGTTCATATATCTGGTTCTCCATGTAACCTCCACTGCGTCTGACACACCCTTTACCGATGTCGGCGAATTGCTTCGTGTATAAATATTCGCTGAATATACCGTGGTTGTGAGTATCATATGCAACTCAGTGGCTGATCATAGTATGTCTTCTCATCGCGCTATTGCCATCACCTCGCTAGGTGTCCTGGGCCAGGTCGATATTCCAGCGCCGACACCAAGCACGAACGAAGTTGTAATCGAAGTTCGATATGTTGGACTCACGCCGGCCGATGTGTACCAGCTTGATAGGGGACAACTGATACAAGAGTATCCTGCCGTGATTGGCTTGTCTGGTGCTGGATATGTAAAGGCAGTCGGCGATGGTGTGACAGACTTGAAGGCAGGAGACAAGGTACGGCCGCTTTGTTGTACGAACGCTATGATGTCTCATGACTGGGGTACTGACAACTTGCTTGTGTAGGTAGCCTCAGCTAATTACCCTGTGTTGAAGAACATGGCTGGGCAAGAGTTTGCGGTCGTCCCTCGTTCGATAGTGGCAAAAGTTCGTTTGTTGTCTTATGCGCTTCCCACTGTATCTAACGCTTACCAACTCATAACAGCTTCCAGACAACTATAACCTCGCGGAAGCAGCGACTTTGGGGGACAATTATTCGACTGCCGCACTCACTCTATTTGGCGCAAACTATCTCTCCCTCCCTTTGCCCTCATCCTTCCCAGCGTCTTCACCACCTAAAGACGCAAATCAGCCTATTCTCGTGAATGGCGGAGCAGCGACCTCGGGCCAGTACACGATTCAACTACTGCACCTTGCCGGCTATACTCAAGTCTACGCGACCGCCTCTCCCAAGAACCATGCCTATCTCAAAGAACTCGGCGCCACAAAGGTTTTCGACTATCGTTCTCCGAGCCTTGCAAACGAGATTCTCGAAGCGACCGGAGGTGCGAAAGTAGCCATTGTTGTGGATACCATCGCCTCCATACCTGGCATTAAGGCGTATAGTTCCGTACTAGATCAAGAAAGTCGCCTTGCCATGTTGTTCCCTATAAAGAAGGGCACGAGTATCCTGAATGACGAGGATGATCTTTCGAAGTCGAAGGACCTCTTACCTTTGGTAAAGGAGCTGGTTGGTGGAGCGACTGTTGTGCTAGTTATGGCGTTGATCGGACTGTTCGAGGTATTATTCAAGCCGTATACTTTACCGTTGGTGCTTTTTGACTTAGAATGGTGCTCATAGGATCCTGTCGCACCCACATTGCTACCCAAGCTTTTGCCTCGACTCCTCGCAAGTGGGGCTCTACGTCCAAATCGTATCCGACTCTTCGGAGAATCCGACGGTCCTATTTTAGAACGTGTCAAGCGTGGCTTGGAATTGCTCAGAGAGAACAAGATTAGTGGCGAAAAGGTTGTTATTGAGTTGGTGTGGAATTAGACAAGAATCATATGCGCTGTACGTACTCTCGTACAACGCCTACGAAGCTCTCGAAGTCATATGTTTTACTACCATTATGGCGCTTTCACACCTTAACCTTTTGTTTCGACACTGATTTCATTAACTCTGCATACAACCAAGTTCACAATTAGGTCGTTTTCTTGCGCAAGGAACGGGCTTCTTCTGTGAATGATGTTCGCTGACTCATTTTCCGAGGTAATAGGCCACGACGTTCTGAATCGTGGGACCGATAAGACGTTGCACAAGTCCTTATGCCGATGTCGGGATTTACCTGACTTTCTCCTGGCAACTATAAATACGACAGTTCAAGTGGCCTCTCTCTCTCAACTACTAGAATCCCCTCTGATATCTTATCATGGCAAATCATCACCGTGCCATAGCACTCACCTCGTCAGGTGCCATTGATCAGATCGAGTTACCCACACCCTCGCCTGCAGCGAACGAAGTGCTTTACGAGGTTCACTATGCTGGTCTTATGCCGGCGGATGTCTACCAAATCGATAAAGGGCTCTTTGTACAGGAATACCCCTCTGTCATCGGTGTGTCTAGTGCTGGATATGTGAAAGCAGTAGGCGAGGGCGTGACAGATATCAAGGTTGGAGACAAGGTAAGTTACATCCCCATTCCTCTCATGAGGTGTGTTCACAGCCGCTCAATCATTTGTAAAGGTCGCTGGGGTCAATGTTCCCGCATCAAAGAACAAGGCCCTACAAGATGTTGCCGTTCTCCCTCGCCTATTTATTGCAAAGGTGAGCTAATAGCCAGCAGCGACGTTTGTCTCGTAGCCTCACACTGGCCCATTCCAGATTCCGCAAGACTATAATCTTGCCGAAGCCGCTACTCTCCCGGATAACTGGGTCTCCGCTGCGTTTACTCTGTTTGGTACACCCAACCTCGGCCTCCCCTTGCCGTCGTCATTCCCACCAACCTCTCCTCCCAACGATGCAGATCAACCTATCCTGGTTCACGGCGGAGGGTCGTCCTCAGGACAATATGTCATTCAGCTATTCCATCTTGCTGGATATACACAGGTTTACGCCACTGCTTCGCCCCAGAATCACTCCTTCCTCAAGGAGCTCGGTGCGAAGCAAGTTTTCGACTACCGCTCTCCTCGTCTAGCAGAAGAGATCCTCGAAGCGACCGGAGGAAAGAAGGTGTCCATTGTTGTGGATTCAATTTCATCGATACCTAGCATCAAGGCCTACAGCCCCGTCCTCGGGAAAGGGAGCCGTCTGGCGGCGTGGTTCCCTATCAAACGAGGCTCCAGCGTGGTGAATGAGCAAGATGATTTCACTGGCAGTGGAGAGTTGGTGCCGGAGGTGCAAAAGCTCGCGGGTGACGCGACTCTCTTGATGATAGCCACTATGCACGGACTAGCGAGTGTATGACTCTCATTTCTTACTCGGCGTATCTTCCGCTGACGAACATATTGTATTAGGACCCTGCGTCAGCTGACTTGCTACCCAAGCTGCTACCACAACTATTGGAGAAAGGGATCATACGCCCCAACCGTGTGCGACTGTTTAAGGAATCAGATGGGCCGCTTTTGGAGCGTGTCAAGACTGGCTTGAGCCTGATCAGAGAGAATAAGCTGAGCGGGGAGAAGGTCGTTATCGAGTTGAAGGGAAATTAACACGAGTTTGAGTCCAGTCACTTGATGTATCCGTACAATTCAGAGTACATGAACGTTGCAATTTTCCACGCTAGGTACATACAGTACATTAGGAAACATCGACACCGGAGCTCTTCCATGCTGCGAAAGACATCCTGACGTACTAGTGGCCGACAATTCACTAGTAATTGTTCTTCGCGAGTAGAATGCTTCTACTGCTTTCGCATACCTCGCTTGATAGCTTCGGCATTGACTGGCCATGGTGTCCCAATCCAAGTCACGCGCTCAGTGTGATCGAGGTATGGGTCGTCGGTGTTAGGATGGATTAACACCCTGCGGTACATCTTCTGTCATGATTTCACGAGAAGGATACACTGAGAACTCACGAGCAAGGGCCACGGTTGACCACAAGCCACCCGAAAAGGGTGCCCGTCTGATGGGGTGTGAGGGTGTCGACCTCGAACATAGCGACGGGATGAGGGCCTGAATAAAGGTTTGAGTCGTGTTACCAGACCTTTGAACAGCAGCACATACCGACTGGTTCCTCCCAGAACTTGTAGATGCGGAGCTACCGTTGATGTTAGTGACAACGCTAGAGTATGGCCACCGGCATGCGCACTTCAGGGAACTCTCGTCGGATTCGCTCGTGAAGCTTCCGAGCAAACTCTACCTGCAAGGAATCCGATTGCATGTAGTACACTGTTCATATCATCAGCCACGAACGGAATATCGAGCGAAAAATGCGCCGTACCGTGGAAGTCAAATGGGTTGTTGGAAGAGTCAATGGGTTTGGGATACTCGTCGTATGCGGCTGATCTGGCAGCAGGGGGGTTGTATAGAGACTTGCCATCGGGATTCATCTTGTCAGGCAGCGGCTCCGCGTTCTCGTAGCCTGCTAGAGGAGAGGGCCAAGACATGGTCGTAGGACTGCTGCTGCTTGAGAATGATGTTGTTTAGGCTCTTGTCTAGCTGTTTATATACGTTTAGATTGTACGTTCAGTGATCGCACCGTAATGATGCTTAGGAGTGCTTACTAAAGACTGAGAAGACTAATTACATACCTTTGCCTACTCATTACTCGCTTAGAATAAGCGGGCTGCGGTCTTATTGACACCTTGTGTACATACACGTACTTACATACGCTTCAAACTGGTTGGGCTTACCGCCCATCCAACTCGAGCTCTCTATCTGTGGTGTCAAGTGGCAGTTCGCATCTGGGTTCCTAAGCCACTAGATGTCTAATAGATTAAACTAGGAGTTACGATCAATGACTCAGAGACTCTCAGAGAGCAAAGCGTACTTTCAATAACCCAGCTGTTGTCACTACCCCATGGAGATGAGTATTCAGATGAGGCTGCGAGATTTGGTAAAGAGGTACGTCGTGACGAAGCGAATAGAATGGCTCACGGCTAGAAGTATGCGTCAGTTTCGTGATTGCCTTTGACAATATATACTGGCAGGCCTTACTGGCACTGACGAATACTGCCGGCCGTTTCTGGTCTTGTGAGGTGCGATAGTCGGATGATCCACTTCATACTAAGTTCATGGCAGCTGTGGCAAGAAACGTGGCGGAGAACGTGACCGGGTTTTGCTATAAAGATGAGTCAACATCCTTGCACCAGCCACGCGTGAACACCAATGCAGTACTGGCCTTTAATGAGTAGAACAAAAGAGATGACATAGTTGAAGTAATTGAGCCTGAGCACCGCGCGGAGCGGTCAGAACTACTGTACAGCTCGAGTAGTCGGTGTCATGCCGTCTCCAAATTGAAGCGTGTTGTAAGTATATGGCACCAAGTGTGAGTCTCTTGGCGGCAAGGGAAAGTCAATCCATGAACCAGAAGGTTACAGATATAGAGGCCTGGCGCAGTGTATATTCCGAGACTCACATAAGCTCTTACAAGGATCAAACTGTTCGGGGATATGGTGGTACACTGTGAAGATCTGACTGCCGGCCGGCTGGCGCCGACATTGAGACATGTACAACTGCCCATTCGGGAAGGCGCGGCCGCCACTACGCCACGCCCCGTGACGCGGGATCAAAATGACCTCAGCCACGCTTAATCTAGCCAGAGCGCGTCCAAGATGAATCGATTTGTCCTGAATTATTACCAGAATGAGGTGAAAGCATAACTTGGTCACTTAGACAGATGATACAAGCAGACATAGACGAAGTCCTTGTAGGCTTCAGACGTCGGATTATGTTCAAACCGACGACACTGCAGAACATCCCGAACTGTATTTCACATTGCAACTCTACACACAGCTAATCCGCTCATGATGCGCTATTTACATTGCTCTGGCGGGAAATGCGCTTTAGCAGTTCAGCGTTAATCGGCCATGGTTTCCCAATCCAAGTTACCCGCTCAGTATGGTCGAGATAGGGGTCATTGGTGTTGGGATGAATCAGCACACTGTCAAGCGTCGTCAGCCAGGATAGTGGTAGAGAGCCTCTAAAAACTCACGAGCACGGGCCGCGATTAACCACAAGCCATCCGAACAATGTGCCAGTTTGATGAGGGTTGAATGTGTTTACCTCGAACATTGCAACGGGATGAGGGCCTGTATAATGTTGTTAAGGCTGGCCACGTAACTCTAATAATCAGACGCAACGCACCAACTGGTTTCTCCCAGAATTTGTAGATGCGTAGCTACCCCGAATGTTAGTAAAGATGATATCGCTGTGAGCATCGTGCGTAACTTACCTCGGGAAATTCTCTCCTAATTCGTTCATGGAGCTTCCTAGCGAACTCTAGTTGCTCGGGATCGGACTGCATGTAATATACTATCTGAAGATCAGTTTCGCAGCTGATATCCAACAACACGGCTAAGCGTACCATGGAAGTCAAATGGATTGTTGGATGAGTCGATCGGTTTGGGATACTCGTCGTACGCAGACGATCGGGGGGCAGGGGGATTGTACAGAGACTTGCCATCGGGATTCACCTTGTCAGGCAAAGGCTCTGCGTTTTCGTAGCCTACTAGAGGAGAGGGCCAGGACATGTTTGCGAGTGTGCTAACTGGGAGTGATGACAGTTCGTTCACAAAGTCAGGCTCTTTATATAGGTCTAGCCCGGGATTACATCTCTAATGATCGCATCGTAATCACGCTTAGGTATGCTGACCAAAATGTAGGAACGCCATATTATCACACACCTGTTACCAGTCATAAGACTCAGCAGCGTGTATTCGCGCTCCCATGGACATCGTATTGAGCAGTCAACGTTCAACATTCAACCGCAGCCCTATCGCCCATTAGATCTCTGAGCACTCAAAGCCGCATTTTCGCGTCTGAGCTCTTGCACAACAGCCTACCATGGGGGGGGGTCATCAGAATGAATGCAGTTTTACGGTCACACGACGCACCGCCAAAGCCTCAGGATTCACCCCAGCCTCGATCATGCTGACACAGACTGCCAGGGTCTCCTTGTCAAGTTGAGTGTTCAGAAGCTGTGAAATGTCGTAAAGAACTGCGAAGTCATTGGCGGTCGGGCGGGGTTCAGCTGGATCGTGTTTGGACGTCGACGAAGTTGCTTACTATCCAAGGTCTGTTGTGCTGAAGTAAGATGGTCGGGCTCTCTGCGAGACATGCTGCCGAAGCCGTTGCTTGCGAGGGCTAAGATACAGACTCCAGTACGTTGTGGCCAGCAGGGATGTAAAGTCCGCTATCGGCGCCCATGTGACGCACTCCCACGTTCAAGCGGAGCCCAAAACACAGCCACCCTTACTCAGCGCCTGCTTTCTACAGTTTGTCACTGACCATTATCACGACTTAGGACGACCATGGCTTCCCCTGGCTCTCCACGTCTCGTCGACTCGTTTACAGCTCCGAAGGAAGTGTTGCAGGAGTTCGCTGAGCTCGCTGAGGAGGAAGATTTCGACCCGTTCGCAGAGACGGCCTCGAAGCGTCAGATTGCTGCCCGCCAATCCGACTATCACAACCGTAGATTCAACCGGACAGCACTCGACAGCGCTGATGCATTCAAGGCGGCCGAGGAGGGTGGGGACGTGGAAGGCGGGTACAAAGATGCTATGAGGTTGCAAATGTTGGAGAAGGAGGAGGAGCGGGTGAGGCGAGCCATTGAAGAGAAGGAGAAGAAGGCAAGGGAGGAAGGTCAGGAGAAGATGGATTTGGACAGGACGCCGCCGAGGGAAGAGATTGAGGAGGCAGCTAAGGAGCTTGCTGCTGCATCTGGGACGAAACGCAAGCGTAGATGGGACGTTGCTGAGCCTACCGACGACATCGAGAACAAGCCGGTCACGAACGGAGAGTGGTCGAAGGAAGCTCTCGAAGGTGCTGCTCCCAAGAAACGTCGCTCGCGTTGGGATGCGACACCTGCCGACGTCACCGCTGTTGGTGAAACCCCAAAGCGATCACGGTGGGACCAGGCCCCATCAGCGAATGGAGACGTACCCCTGCAGCCCATTATCATGAACGCGCCTGGTTATATGCAGGAAGACAAACACAACAGATACCTCAGCGACGAGGAGCTCGATGCTCTCCTGCCGAGCCAAGGATACTCCATTGTCACGCCACCACCCGGATACGCTCCCTTGGTACGCCCTCCCAAGTTCGCCACCGGCATCAGCGAAGGCTTCCAAATCCAAGAAAGCTCGGACGCGGCACAAGTGGCGGCAGCTCAAGGACTCGCACCAGAACTACCGACAGAGATCCCGGGAGTCGGGTCCCTCGCCTTCTTCAAGGCCGAGGATGCTCAGTATTTCGCCAAGATTCTCAAGGAGGAAGACGAGACGGAGCTGTCGGTCGATGAGATGAAGGAGCGCAAGATCATGCGACTCTTGCTGAAAATCAAGAACGGTACGCCTCCCGTTCGGAAAACTGCCCTCAGACAGATTACCGACAAAGCCCGTGAATTCGGTGCTGGTCCCCTCTTCGACAAGATCTTGCCTCTGCTCATGGAACGTACGCTCGAGGACCAAGAACGTCACTTGCTCGTCAAGGTCATCGACCGAGTGCTTTACAAACTCGACGATCTCGTCCGCCCGTACGTGCATAAAATTCTTGTCGTTATCGAGCCCTTGCTCATCGACGAAGACTACTATGCTCGTGTCGAGGGACGTGAGATCATTTCCAACCTGTCGAAAGCTGCCGGTCTCGCACACATGATCTCCACCATGCGTCCCGATATCGACCACGCTGACGAATACGTCCGCAACACTACCGCTCGCGCCTTCTCCGTCGTTGCATCCGCACTAGGCATCCCTTCCCTCCTACCTTTCCTCAAGGCCGTGTGTCGCAGTAAGAAGTCATGGCAGGCACGCCACACCGGTATTCGTATCGTTCAGCAAATAGCCATTATGATGGGCTGTGCTGTCCTTCCTCACCTTCGGAACCTCGTCGACTGTATCGCTCACGGTCTGCAAGATGAGCAGCAGAAGGTGCGAACGATGACCGCGCTTGGCCTCGCTGCTCTCGCCGAAGCATCTGCCCCTTACGGTATCGAATCCTTCGACAACGTACTCAAGCCTCTTTGGGTCGGTATCCGTCTCCACCGTGGCAAGAGTCTTGCTGCCTTCTTGAAGGCCATCGGTTTCATTCTTCCTCTCATGGATCCCGAGTACGTATCCTACTACATCAAGGAAGTCACCATCATCCTCATTCGTGAGTTCCAAACCTCGGATGAGGAGATGAAGAAGATCGTCCTCAAGGTGGTCCAGCAATGTGCCGCCACCGAGGGTGTCACTCCTCAATACATCAAACAGGATATTCTACCCGACTTCTTCAAGGCCTTCTGGGTCAGGCGTATGGCACTGGACAGGCGGAACTACAGGCAGGTCGTCGATACGACTGTAGAACTCGCGCAGAAGGCGGGTGTTGCGGAGATCGTCGGTCGCATCGTGAATGACTTGAAGGACGAGGCAGAGCCGTACCGTAAGATGGTTATGGAGACTATCACGAAGGTGGTCGCGTCTCTCGGAGCCTCGGACATCGACGAGCGATTGGAGGTTCGACTCTTGGATGGTATCATCTACTCCTTCCAGGAGCAGACGACGGAAGATCAGGTCATGCTGGACGGTTTCGGTACCGTTGTGAACGCTCTTGGTATGTCTATATGCTCCTGGTATATAACGCGATGAACTGACTCTGTTTCTTGCAGGTATCCGTGTTAAGCCTTATCTCACCCAAATCGTCTCCACTATCCTCTGGCGTCTCAACAACAAGAGTGCCAAGGTTCGTCAGCAGGCAGCTGATCTCACCACTCGTCTCGCCGTCGTTATTAAGCAGTGTGGAGAAGATCAATTGTTGAACAAGCTTGGGCTCGTCCTGTTTGAGCAGCTTGGTGAAGAGTATCCCGACACCCTGGGTAGTATCATTGCCGCGGAGGGCGCTATCGCCAATGTCGTCGGTATGACGCAGATGAACCCTCCTGTGAAGGATCTTTGTAAGTCGTGATTCAGTTGATACGAAACTTAAGTTGCTGACACGTGTGTCCATAGTGCCTCGTATGACTCCTATTCTCCGCAATCGACACGAGAAGGTGCAAGAGGCCACCATTAACTTGATTGGTCGTATCGGTAAGTCGGTTGAAGATTATCCCTTTTCATACGCTAATACATTTCCCAGCTGATCGTGGTGCCGAGTTCGTCCCTGCTCGTGAATGGATGCGAATCTGTTTCGAGTTGCTCGACCTGCTGAAGGCACACAAGAAAGGTATTCGACGAGCCGCCGTCAACTCATTTGGTTATATCGCCAAATCCCTGGGTCCTCAAGACGTGTTGCAAGTCCTTCTGACCAACCTCCGTGTGCAAGAGCGTCAGAGTCGAGTGTGCTCGACAGTCGCTATTGCTATCGTTGCGGAGACTTGCGGTCGTAAGTGTGGTTTCTTGTTTTACGCGACGTAAGAGCTCACTCTTCGGGTTACAGCTTTCACTTGTATTCCTGCAATCCTCAACGAGTACCGAACAGCAGAGCTCAACGTCCGCACTGGTTGTTTGAAAGCTCTCACGTTCGTATTCGAGTATGTCGGCCCACAATCGGCCTACTACGCGGACTCCGTCGTCACCATGCTCGAAGACGCGCTTACAGACCGTGACCTCGTCCATCGACAAACAGCTAGCGTCATCGTCAAGCACTTGGCACTCGGCGTCGCTGGTCTCGGATGCGAGGACTCAATGCTTCACCTCATGAACTTGGTCTGGCCGAATTGCTTCGAGACCTCACCGCACGTTATTGGTGCGGTCATGGAGGCTATCGAGGCGATGCGTGTTACCCTTGGGCCTGGTGTGTTGCTCAGCTATGTTCTACAAGGGCTCTTCCACCCAGCGCGGAAAGTACGAGAGGTGAGTCTCCCATCCGACCACTCGTGCTCTGTGTCGCATATTGACTCTCCGTTTTTCTACCAGGTATACTGGCGTATCTACAATTCATTGTACCTCGGTGCATCCGACGCCCTTGTACCATTCTACCCGGACGTTGGAGAGCTGAGCGAGGGTCAAAATGTCTATGACCGTCATCCACTACAAATGTTCATTTAGGTCGTTCCGTTCCTGCTTCTGTATTTAGATAGTCTCACTTTACTTTACGCACGATATACATTTTGTACTCTAGTGATGGACTGGACATGATTGCCTGCCAACACGACGGGTGGGCGGTACATGAGTAGGCATGTTTTGACTGGTCGTTTATCAGCACGTACTGACACTGTGCATGATACAGAGCAATTGGATGCATCACCAAACACTCAGGCCTACTGCTGGTTCCTTTCGATGCACTTCCGGTCTGGCAACTCGTAATGCGTGATGACATGAGAAGCTTTGCTGTAAATCCAAAAGGCAATCTCTCACCAATGACTTCTAGAAGTTATTATGCTAACAGCTAACCGTCGTTGCCAAATCAAGGGTATGTGAAGTTTGCTTCCGTAATCCACAGTCGCTGAAGAGACGTACACTCCAGTTCTGCAACGTTGTTCAGCCCATAGAATGCGAATTTGTACATTGGTCTGCAAAGCAAAGGGAGGAAGCGACAACTGACGGTTGGCTTGGTCTTTCAAGCGTAAACATGTATCAAGCATAGGCTCTCTTCCATTTGCGCATATGACAACATCTCTATGGCGGCTTGATTATTTAGCTGTCGTAACAATGATGAGGAAAAGTCCTTTTATCATCCGTGTAAGTTCGATTTTTGTTCACGTCCGCCCACCCCCGCTCTAGTCTATGCGATAGCCATGTGTATGTTAGCGCGACTTACGCTCGCTTTTATGATACCCCTTTAAGTCGCGCTGGCATAAAATTTTGTAGTACCGTTGACATGGAGAGTGAGCTGATCCATATCAAGCGTGATGTATTACGAAGAATCTGACTTATCTCCCTCTTTCAGAATCCGACGATGAGTCTCAGTCTCCAAGACAGACTTTCGTTGATGGCCTGGTCAGCACCATAAACCGAACCTACAATAGCATGGAATTCGGGACACCATACCACGACGGACAGCCGCCGCGGCGTTATGAAGGCTAAAAGACTCGTATGGGTTCCAGCACTGGTAAGACTTCGGTGTACGTCCTCCGAACCCTCGGTTTAGTGCGTTCAACTTACCCCCATCTGTATAGTGTGTCATACCATGACAGACAGCTTGTCATTGGCACCTCCTATGTGTACAACAATGGCTACTACCTACTTATTTTTTTTCCCTTTCCATGCGCAGCGTCGGCCCAGTTGCCTCACGCATTTCAGCATCAGGTCCAAGCGACTCACAGCAGCAGAGAAAACTACGTGGAGTCGCCCGTCAATAGTGTACCGACAATATTGACGTGGATGGATAGATGACCAATCGTTCATGCCTGTCCCGTTTCGTCTGCTCGTCTTACTAAATAGCCGAGAACATGCATTTCCCGTTCGGGAATGGGGTGTCGATCTTGGTGGCGTCCAAACCTTATTTCCAGATGTTTTCTGCCCGTGTTGGCAACCTTGGCCAGTTCAACGCCAAGCTCTAGCTTCACACCAAGGCTATTTCATGTACGCTCAGAACGAGTGTAACATGTGCCCAATTTCCAGAAACAAAACAGCTCTGCCGTTGAACTAATCGAATGGTGAGCCACGAGTACTATATATCCGCCCTCGTTCTGGAGTTTCCCTTTCTGGAGCTGGGCTCTTCGCTGACCAAGCCGTTCATGGGACAGCGGTACAAATGCGATCATGGCGTCATGAAACATACTGAACTTTGTGACTAAGCACCCAGCCCACTGACAACCAGAGTTATGTCTGGCCCACAACGGCTATATATACCAAGCTGAGCAAGGCAACTCGAGACTCGCCCACACCTGTTGCGATACACTACCTTTTTCAATTCCAATCACAGCACGCTCAACATGCCCCAAACCAGCCACCCCGCCATTGCAGTCACCTCTCCGGGAACTCTCCAGCAGATCACGCTTCCAACGCTCTCACCCGCTGCTGACGAGGTGCTGATCGAGGTTGAATATGCCGCACTTGTTCCCGTTGACGTGTATCAAATCGATACAGCTTTCTTCGTCCAGGAGTATCCCCATGTGATTGGCTTCACCAGTGCAGGGCGGGTGGCGGCCGTGGGCGACAACATCAATGACCTCAAAGTGGGCGATAAGGTGAGTCAATGTTTTGAGGTATTATTTAGCACCAAAGCTCATAGTTTACTGATACAACTTCTAAGGTGGCAGCCTACAACTTTCCAGCTGCGAAAAACAAAGGACTGCAGCAATTTGCCGTTGTCCCCCGGGTCCTTGTAGCGAGGGTAAGTACACTCTTCATTTATCTTGATAGCAGACTCTCACCTCATGCTAATCGGCCTCAGCTTCCGGAGGACTATAACCTCGCCGAAGCAGCAGCCATCCCAGACAACTACACTACCGCTGCCTACATCCTTTTCGGCACCCCTAACCTTGCTCTTCCTCTTCCTTCATCATTCCCCACACCTTCCCCTCCTAAGGACGCAGATCAGCCTATCCTCGTTCATGGCGGTGCTGCCTCCTCTGGTCAATACACCATTCAACTCCTCCACCTAGCTGGATACACCCAGGTATACGCTACTGCTTCTCCCCGCAATCACGCCTACCTTAAGTCCCTTGGGGCCACTCAAGTGTTCGATTACCACTCCCCCTCCTTCGCACAAGATATACTCGTCGCTACCGGAGGTCAGAAAGCGTCCATCGTAATCGACACCATCGCCGCGAAACCAAGCATTGAGGCGTATAGCCCCCTCTTGGGCCCGGAAACACGCCTGGCGGTGTTGCTGCCGGTGAAGAAGGGGCCCTCAGTGAACAATGAAGAGAAAGATGATATGAGTCCTGTGTTGTTACCGTGGGTGTACGAGCTGACCGGTGAGGCGAAGGTGCTGGCGGTTGCGACCTTTGGCTTGTTCCAAGTGAGTTACTTCTCTGGATATCCAGGGTTGCATATGCTGACGATCATAAACAGGACCCTGTCGCGCTCAACTTCATGCCCAAACTCTTGCCCAAGTTGTTGGAGACCAACGTGCTGCGTCCGAATCGCATTCGTTTGCTTAAAGCATCCGAGGGCCCTCTCTTTGAACGCGTCACGAATGCTTTAGACCTGTTCAGACAGAATAAGATTAGTGGGGAGAAGGTTATCGTCGAATTGGCTTGGAAGTGAGCCTGCCTGGGAGGATCGTGACTGTGTATGTATTCGATTAGAACTTCAAGAATATTGCAGTTAGAGTCAGATCCTGACCGCGATCGTTTGCCGCCAACTACATTCACACACTGTAAAATATTTTCAGTATTCTTTAATACCAATACTCAAAAGTACTTGATAATTGGTAGTCCTCGATTAGGGCCTAGCTCAAGTCCAGCACGGTACAATGGAATTTTTGAGCTGATGGCGTGTGCACACAGGAATATTGCGCAAGGGGCCTCCACGCAGGAGGACCGAGGAAATGGAGCCGCTTTTTGTTCCGCTTGGCAGCCGGCGCTCCAGTACTTAAATACCCCTCCTCCGAGAGCTCTTTAATTCTCTGCATCCATCCCTCTCACGATTTTTTCTACTTTTTTTTTCTCATACAGCCCATCCAACAACACTTTGTTCTGTTGTCATGTCTTCGAGATCACATATCATCGACAACGCGCTGGGGGCTGTCGGCGAGACCCCTCTTGTTCGTCTCGACAAGATCGCACAACAGGAGGGACTTCAATGCAACCTTCGTACGTGTCCACTTCAACCGCATCTAAAAAATTAGCTCACTGACGGTTCGAAACAGTCGGCAAGCTCGAATACACTTCCGTCGGTGGATCTGTGAAAGATAGGATCGCCAAGCGGATGGTAGAGAAGGCCGAGGAGGACGGTAAACTGACACCCGGCAAGAGCGTCGTGATAGAGCCTACTTCTGGCAATACTGGTGAGTGTATCGCTAGGGAGGTCTATCAGCAAACTCATCAACATTCTGCAGGCATTGGTTTGGCCCTCGCATGTGCCGTCAAGGTGAAACCGTCGACTTTCGTTGTCTGGACATATGCTGAATACTATAGATAAGGGATATTCTGTCATCATAACGATGCCTAACAAGATGTCATTGGTATGTTGCCCACCCCATTTTCCCTCTTTGCACGTTGTTCACGAGAGTCTGTCTACAGGAGAAGGAAGCCGCTCTTCGTGCACTTGGTGCGGAGGTCGTCCGCACACCCACCGAAGCAGCTTGGGACTCCCCAGAGTCACATATAGGTAGAGCATCCACATCATAAGTTCAGCACCTCTCGTGGCTGAATTCCTTAACGATCGCAGGAGTCGCGCTTCGTCTGCAACGTGAAATCCCAGGAGGGATTATCCTCGATCAGTATCGCAATGTTCGTGTACAAATCTCTCCAAACTGGACTACTCTGATTATTCAGATTGATAGGTCAACAATCCCTTGGCCCACGAGCTCACGACTGGACCAGAGATCGTCAACGCGGTCGTAGCCACTCCATCTACCCCTGCGAAACCGTCGTCCGGCAAAGTTGACGTGTTCGTAGCAGGCGCTGGTACAGGTGGTACGATTACCGGCATTTCTCGCGCGATCAAGAAGAAGCATAACCCCGATGCTATCGTCGTAGGCGTAGACCCGGTATGTATGCTCTTTTCTCGTGTGTTTGTCACCTCAAAATTGATTGTAAGTAACAGAAAGGTAGCATTCTCGCTGTCCCATCCAGCCTCAACGAAGATGGTTCCGGATCCAGTTATATCGTCGAGGGCATCGGTTATGACTTCGTCCCCGACGTACTCGACCGGGCTGATGTCGACACATGGCTGAAGACGGGAGACGAAGAGTCATTCGAGGCTGTCAGAAAACTCATGCGTTTGGAAGGCTTGCTGGTCGGCGGAAGTAGTGGAAGTGCCCTCAGCGGCGCCTTGCGATGGCTGAAAAGCGATGCCGGGAAACAGATCGCTCAGACAAAGGGTGCGAACGTTGTGGTGCTGTTACCTGATGGGTGGGTCTCATCGTTTTCTGCCGTGTCGATCGAGCATGTTTCCTGACCATCATTGTATACAGTATCAGAAACTACATGAGCAAGCCGTGGTTCCTCAAGATGGCACTCGAAGCTGAGCCGTCCCCGCTTGCCCATACCATCTCGAACATCCTCAAGAAGTCATCCAGCGAGGTCCGCACGGACTCGGAGAAGCTGGCGAATGGGATTGCAGAGCGCACTAAGCCTGATCTGCCCAATAGGCCAGATGCATCGGACGAGGTCTCTCACTAGAGGATCAGCTCTCGTATCTCGGTGGACAGCACATGTTATCTCACCTGTCGTTCACCGCATTGTAGATTCTTATTGATTGTATCGAAGAACCGAATATAGATGTACACTTGACTATTTCCCCTACACGACCACGAGAAACTTCCTTTAGACGACTCCTAATTCCATTTCAACTCTATCACAACTTTCTCCCCGCTGATCTTGTTTTCTCTGAATAGGTCCAAGGCGTTGTTGACGCGCTCCAGGAGTGGACCATCGGATTCCTTGAACAGGCGTAGTCGATTCGGGCGCAAGGCGTTGCTCTCGAGGAGCTTAGGCAGGAACTTGGGCATGAAGTCGAGTGCCACAGGGTCCTATCACAGTATATTCAGTCAGCTCACATCAAATTTCCTGCAGCAAGGACATAACCTACCTCGAATATCTTAAACGTCGCGACCCCGAAGATCGTCGCCCCATTCGTCGTCTCATACAACCACGGTGGAAAATCTGTGACCATGTCATCCTGCTCTTCATTCCTCACCGTCGGACCCTTCTTCACCGGCAACAATATCGCCAAATGCGTCTCCTTACCCAACACAGGGCTGTATGCCTCGATGCTCGGCTTCGCGCCGATAGTGTCGATGACGATTGGTACCTTCTTGCCTCCAGTGGCCGCGAGGATGTCTTGCGCGAGCAAGGGGGGACGGTAGTCGAATACATGGGTCGCGCCGAGGGATTTGAGGTACTCGTGGTTGCGAGGGGATGCGGTGGCGTAGATTTGGGTGTAGCCGGCGAGGTGGAGGAGTTGGATGGTGTATTGGCCAGAGGAGGAGCCGCCACCGTGGATGAGGATTGGTTGGTCTGCGTGAGGAGGAGGGGAAGGTGCGGGGAAGGAGGGTGGGAGGGGGAGGGCGAGATTGGGGGTGCCGAAGAGAGTGAAGGCGGCGGTGGTGTAGTTGTCCGGGATGGATGCTGCTTCGGCGAGGTTATAGTTGGTTGGGAGCTGCGATTGGGGTGGGTGGGTTAGGGGGTCAGGAAGTCTGCGAGAGTGGGTGCTTACTTTTGCTACTACAGGGCGAAGGACGAGAGCGAATTCTTGAAGTCCTTTGTTCTTTGCAGTTGGGAAGTTGAATGCGGCGACCTTGGACATCGCATAAGCGGCGATTGTTGTAGAAGACGAGTCGCAAGCTGGAAACTCGACTTACCTTGTCGCCAACCTTCAGGTCGTCTACCTCATTTCCTACTGCTTTCACCTGCCCAGCACTGGCAAAGCCAAGGACATGAGGATACCCCTGAACGAAGTAGGCTTTATCGATCTGGTACGTGTCGAACGGAATGAGTGCAGTGTATTCAACCTCGATCAAGACTTCATTGCCTGTAGGTGTCGGAGTCGGGAGGGTGATCTGCTCTATGGTCCATGGGGAGGTGATTGCAATGGCGCGATGCGTAGATTCAGACATATTGGACGGAAGTATCGGCTGGTATGTGAGGGGTGGTCTACGGTCATGATGTACCAGGCTGGTTCGTATATATACCTATGACGCAAATATATACCGACCTTCGGTGATACTTTCCGTCGACTGAGTGCTTAGTAAGGATTTGAATGGATTCTCGAGCTCGGGACGTTCCATGGCGCAATTGATTTTGACTTCGTTGCCCCTGAACAGCTTTGTCAGCGAGAACCGCAATGGTATGTTCAGGCCGTGCGTATGATATGTTTTGGGTACTGTCATACGTTCCTCCAATCAAGAGTACATACTGTGTCAATGGCCCCTCCGATCAAGGTGATTCGAGAACCTTCGCCTCTGAGATCTGAGGGAGGTAGCCACACCGAGAAAACGTCGTTGCTGCTGAGATTTGCAATTGGTTCTTGCTATCTCTGTTTAATACACGTAGTAGGCTTTGAGGACTAGTTGATCAAAGGCGATGCATGACTCGGAGCGAGCGATAGTCCAACATCGAAAATCTATCTTCTTTTCATTTTGATGACGCCGTCTCCCTGGAACATGTGCGTAGCCCTTCGTCGTATGCTGAGATGACGTGGCCCACAGAAGACGAGGAAATAACACATATCGACCTTCAAACTACATCCCGATTGGCGAAATGGTCTATATCTGAGTATCGAAAAAATACCATATTAGACTCAAGAGTAGATCTGAGGATGTCGAAGCGACAACATTATCACTAATAAGTACAGCAATATTCTATGTAGACCATAATAAGGTAAGACACATAACAGTCCAAGTTATCGCAACATACGATGTGCGATTGAAGCGTATTTTGCAAGCGCACGCCATTCCACGAAACCCGTCTCCTTGTTCATAAACCTGCGTGTCCAGTATAAAACGATGATATGTTAGCGGAAAGATCTTGGTCGGCATGGACAATGCTCACTTACGGTGTGAGACGAGGCTCAGACGGATACGGGCGACCGCGAGAGCGCAAGTAGGGGTCATAGGGAATAGGTTTGGGGTTGTGAGGAATTCCCATCCGCGCACTGTACTAGAGATCAGCATAGTTGAGCCAAAATCTTGGGAGCATGGGACGTACTATCGCTCTCCTCGCAATATGAGCCTTTCCGTTGCCGCGTCCAAGAATTGCTGGCATTGTGTCATCAAGAAGTGACGTATGAGAAACGGTTGGTTCTCATCCTTCACTTCACGAAGTACTGTGATGCAGGATGGTATGAGGGTACGCTCCGAGCTCCCTTCCACCTTGTTGTACGTCATCCCCTTATCAGAAAGAGTGTACAACGAAAGGTATGAGATGTATGTGTTCAACTGTGTCGTGAGTTGAAGGTTACGCCACGCATGAGGTGGCTCGTGCAGCAAGCCAATAAGGGAATCGAAGAAAGCTGCCAAGGATGGGAAAAGGATACGACGGGACTCGTCCGACGGTGGTGCCGGGTTCAGGCAAGTATTGGATGGATCTTTGATGTCAAGATGGAAAACGGATGCGGAATGGATGAATATATTACTTGGTACCATCTGGAATCTTCTTAGTCAGCATGGCAAGAGACAGCCAGGAGACGGCACCACAAACATTTTTCACTGCCCAATCTGGATCCTGGTGGCGCAAAAGCAAGGACGTGTTGTTTAGATCATAGACGTGAGGCCGTTCTGGGTTGTATAGGCGAACGTCTCTCCAGGCCGAACGATCGTCGTCAAGAAGTCTAGTGTATGGAAGCATAGAGCAGATAGTGTGTGCGGCAGCCTCCAGGCAGTCATCCGGTACGAGGAGCTGTTGATCGAACAAGCATGTGGGAACTCGATGGACGATGGACAGCGCATCTTCTGCCCAAACTACACATGGGATCCCTGACTTCTGAAGAGCGATGGGTGGCTCAAGCCGGGCAAGCTGCTCGTCGGGAGGACTGGGACTCTCGTCATAGAAATGAATTGCCATGTTGCGGTCGCGTTCAATAATAGAGGTTAACCTCACGGTAAATTTGCCTCGTTTGCATCCACCTCATGAAAGATAAGTGTATCAGCTTCGTTCTCCAACCTATTTGACCATCTCAAGATGGTTGTTGGACAGTTTACTCACTGTTAACGGTGTGGAGACACGGAGATAAGTAACGAACACCGTGCCCCAAGGCCTCGCATAGGAACTGGCTACTTCGTTGTCCCGGTTCCTGCCAATGTTACGTTCGAGAGCGAGGATGGCAACAGTATCGGACATGACATACCTGCAGCAGCTGGCAGAAATGAAGTAGTGAATATTAATCAGTTAGTCACGGTGCTAAGCCGCACTGAGGTGAGCTAATCCAAGTCTAAGCCAATGTCGGGCGTCTAGATGCTACGTGCGGCAAACTCTTTCGGAAATCGCCAAAATATTCTGCGAGCCTCCTATCGCAATTCTAAACGTTTTGCGCAACAAAAAAGTGGAAGATACAAAAGAATGGCCAACGCCGGGGTCGAACCGACGACCTTGGCGTATCACGTGAGCTCCGGTTCAAGCCCGGCATCCCCGTATTAGCACCACGCTCTAACCAACTGAGCTAGTCGGCCATGATGTGAGGACAAACAATCAGATATGTTATGACCGCAGCTGGTGGGAGGGTGGGGTACATGAGACTACAGTACGGATGGATGAGTGTGTGAGGAAAGAGCCAGAATAACGTTGCAAAAGGAACAAGAATGAAGTTAATCTGGCAGCAATGAATACAATAGTTGTATATGCCCAAAGAAACGTTACTTAGTGAACCTTTATGGCGCGAACCCTACACGACCGAACAAATTAGTCGCGAAGTTACAAATAGCGCCATCGGGCCTACCGTCTTCATCAAGTAGTGTATCTTCCTCCACACAAGCATGGATAAAATCAATCAGTACAAGCTGTCGACGCTTCGGCCTAGGAATTAAATGAGTGAGCATGCGTGTCTCTCTCAGTCTCGTCAAGAACTTACGTCGAAGTGCGCTTGGACAGCTCAAGGCGACGACTGGTATCGCGTTCGTCAAAGACGATATGCGTCAACTTTGGGTCATCGAGGTCAACCAACTTTCCGCCTCGGTCAGTTATAGAGGAAGCGATGTCTGTAAAGCTGGAAGAAATTTCGATGTTAGCCTAACTCTCCCGGATCGTGTTCAGTGATTCCTACCTCTTCTCAATGGCATCCTCATGCTTGGTATTAACCGGCATCCCATTCTTTCTCGCATTCGAGGGAGTGTCAAGATAGAAGCACCTGTTGAGACGTCAGCGCATCTGAAAAGTAAGTAAAGTGAGCGGAAGAGCATACAAGTGACGGAATATCAGATCCTGGTCATATTCCATAGCAGTGTCGCTCTCGCCCATAATGACAGCTTCCTGCGTCTCGGGTTGTGTTTGACTTTGACTCTCCTGCTGGACCTGACTCTGAGATTCGTTCTATACGGGGAAATTTTTAGCATCAGATTCCTCAACCTCCCCCTTCAAGCTCACCTCCGCCGTTTGGAAATTATACCAGTCATCGTCATCACCATCCTCGACATCCGCATCGAGATCTTGAACGTCCATATTATCTGACTCTGGCTCAGTCTCGCTATCGTCCTCTGGTAACGCTTTACTCGGTCCGGCGTCCTTCTCGTCGACCTGGAACCAATCGGCCAGAGAGGGGTCAATCTGACTTTGATTCTCGTCGATTGGCTTCGATGTATCGGTAGCTCCTAAGCCCGGGTCGACTTGCATTTCCTCCTCTGCCTCGGTCTCGGTTTCGGATCCTTCCGTGTCGTCGTCATCGTCGTCGACGTCGGCCTCGTAGTCCGGCTCGATTTGGCGATCCTCTGTGGCATGGAAGAAATATCTATTGTATGGTACTTAGCGAAAAACGTATCAGAGCGCGAAAATTGTCCTACTTCTTCGTCAAAGGGAGAATCTCGCCCTTGGCAGCACATGCCTTGATCCATGTAGGCCGTACAATGTCGAAGACCCCACGCTGCATGATAAGTTTGATGTCGTAGGCTGATGAAGCAAAAAAAAAAGCCACGTCAGTTAACGAGTAGGAGAAACAGCAATGCTACGGCAACTGACGGATTGTATTGCCGTCGTATACCACCATAGCGCCATCTGGCCTCTTGGGATTGACAACTTGCAAGCATTTCCCACCGTGAGCTTTGATCCTGCGACACAAGTGACATGAGCGAATACCGCAAACCGCGAGTCCGGAAGTAACATTGAAACACTGACAATTTCTGCAATTCTGCCTTGTCTGCTTCTCCGGTCTTGGACTTGGGGTCCGATGCGACCACTATGGCGAGCTAGTTAGATGGCGGTCGTAGAGACATTTGAGGATGCGATTACGAACTGAATTTACGCCCTTCGAACAGACTCGACTCCACTCGAACGTCCTTCATCGACATGCTCTGATACTGCGGTAAAAGTGAAGGCTAGAGACAATAGGATCAAAATCAGTATGGTCGTCGATGGTTTTCCAACGAGCGAGAAATTTTGCGCACAACAGCTGCAATCTTCCTCCTCTTCTTCGATTTGCTGCAAGTTCGTGTGAGTGAGTTGAGTGTTTGTATTTTGATTGAGCTTACTAACCCTTCTTCCTTCTCCTCTCGCCTCTTTCGAATCGATCGCATTTGCTCGAAGACCGCAGACGCCGTCATACAATCAGCTATGCTGAGGTCGTCCCGTATGGCAATGGCTCGGGGAAAACGCATCGTATACCCCAAGTGATACTGATCTACAGACGACTAAATTAGCATTTCTTTTAATATATCTCGATACAATTACCTGAGGCGGTAATCTCAGCAGCCTTCACCTTGACGATGAACGAGCTAAAGGTTGAAACACTCAGAAGAAATTTTCATGGTATCAGGTATCACCAAGAACGCACTCCTCAGGTTCCAAATACACATCCCCCTTGTCGTCTTGTCCTTTCTTCGAAGTCAAAAGAAACGACGGCGGGTTCTTCGGGTCCCGCGTCTTCCAAGGCTTCTGCCGAATCCAGATGTAGTCTGCGAAGGAGAACCCGGTGCCTATACGGACGAAGGAGCTGTATCTGAGAGGGGCAGTGAGTGGAAGGAAGGAAATCTGTCGGCGGACAAGTCTGGAGTGTGGAGTGAGAGCTGTGTAAGGACGTACTTTGGTTCGTCGTCGTCGGTCTCTTCTTGCCTTCTGTCTTCACGCACTGCGCAGATGAGAGTGGACACGCCTCCAGACCGCCTTCCCGTACCGTAGTTGCCGGCTGTTCATTACCATTGATCAGAACGCGTACGTAGGTAACATCGATAGCAGAACCTTACCGACGACCAGCACATCCACCGTTTCGCCCATGCTGTCCTACGCCAGCTTTTAGAAAACAAGGAACCATCCGATCTATTTCGATACTCACCATGTACTCCGGCTTGACCTTCAAATCACAACCCATCAGTCCCCACGCCAACCACTACACATAAACCCCTCACCTTAATCCAATCTTTATTCCTCCCATTCAACACATACTCAGAATCCGGATGCTTAATCACCAACCCCTCCCCCTTCTGCGCCATAATCTCCTCCATGCGCGCGCGTATATCCTGTGCGTTCTTCCCCTCGAACTCGGTCGTCAACTCGATACGGCCCTTGATGGACGAGATGCATGACTTGAGATTCTTCTTGCGGAATTTGAGCGAGCGGTGGGTGAGGGACATTCCGTTGAGGTAGAGGAGGTCGAAGACTTTGACTACATACAGTGAGGATGGAGTGGGTTGTGAGGAGAGTGAGAGTTGGGGAGTAGGAAGGGTACGTACAGCATGGACGAGGGTTGAATTCCGCCTTGGATTTGTCTGACCTTGTGATTAGAAACGGTGAGAAGAGAGGTATGGATGTAATGAGTACCGTACCGAGTGCTGCAGTCTTCAACCTGCCAAAAGGCAGATTGCGCTCAGAGACTGGGTCCCAAACGAGCATTTCACCATCAAGGATGATGCTATGAAGGAGTGTCAGCAGAATCAACACCAGTCATATTGCCCACGCCGTCTACTTACTCGTCGATGCGAGAATCAAACGCATTGTCGATGAACGGTGTCAGACTCCCCGAACCAACGTGCTTCCCGTAAAGGTACGTATAATCCTTGCCTTTCCTGCCAATCCAAAGACATCAAAGGTCAGATATAACTCTAGGCGAATACCGAACGTCGAAGGACGAACCTAGAACAATAGAAATACTCGTTGCCGCGTTTATGCAGCTGCATACGTTCTCCATCAAGCTTCTCCTCGATGATGAACTTGCTCCCTTGCATCTCCTTGACAGTCTCTTCGACTTTGCCCATCGTGCGTTTGCACAGCATGGGAGCGAACGCGCGGAACAGCTGCACGGACTTGTCTTGGTCGTTCAGGCGGCGTTTGGGATCCCAGAGCTCCCAGGCGACTTTCTTCAGGTCGGAGCAGGTGTTGAATAGCGCGTGTGCGTCTGGGTGGAAGACTGAGAATACAGTCGTTTCTTTGACGGAGATGATCATGTCTGCGGCGGGTTAGTCAGTCTTGAACGAGATACTAAGTTATACAGTGGTCTGACCTTTGAGGATGATACGGACGATCCATCGCTGTTCTTCTGGAGTCGTCCTGTTGTACACTTTCTGCATGATCTTCGCTTGGCGGTCCCTGAGAGTGAACATGGTTTCGGTATACGGCAGGTAATGAAGTGACACTACTACTCACGACTTCCCCATGTCTTGAGAAAGCGAGTCCAATATATCGTTGAGCTCGTCGATTGACAGCGAGCCTTGAATAACGGAGGATCGCTTCGATACAACCTCGTACAACACATTCGGGAAGTCGCCTGACGAAGCCTATAGCGGTACGTGAGATATGGCGTTCTTTCGACGGGTTTCGTTAGACATACGAATCTCTCAGACGGTCTTTTCCAATTAAGCAGTCTGATAGCATCAGGGTCTTGTCTGTTGAGAGGGATCAACTTTATGTATATCTTTGCTAGGTTCTTCTCTTTCAGTCCATACACAGAGCGCTCTCTGTCTTTCTTGAGGAGGATCAACCCGACATCAATGGGCTGAGGGATGATAACTTACCTGGGGCAGTATAAGACGCAGCACGGGATACAGGTCGAAACCCTTCTCTTCTCGCCAATGCTGGATGCGAGGGTCACTATCAGACGCAGATTCGCTCAATAAGAATGCGCACATTGAACCAGGAGTCAAGCAGCTTTCGTCGCTTCTCCGGCTTTCTCTCGCTTTGTAGTTTGTCAAATAGAGATGACAGCACATAGAAAGGTGCGCTTCCGATGTTCTGAGGTGGCGATGGATATTCAATTGGATGATCTTCTGCGGCCGCGACCTCAGGCTGGGTTTCGTTCTCAGCCGGTGGCGGCGAAGATCTGTGCTCTGATGGGGCAGGTGTTGGCTGTTGCATTGCGGTTGTCTTCCACGGAATAGTAGTCAAACAATAGTTGGGAGGACAGGTATTATTCGTTGGATTTCTTTCGACACCGAGGTCGTCGTGGTTGGCGTTAGAAATGCGGAACCGCTAGATCTAGAGTCACGCTCGCGTGCATAAGACGCGTGACCACAGTGACTATGCGTGTAGAGTCCTGTCACGCTAATGTCGAGCTCAACTTCGAATTCTGAGTCGACATCGTCTGGCCACCATGTCCTCGTCAGTATACGCGGTCACTTATTTATCTGACACTTTTTTCTCTTTTGATTTCCGTGGTGCTTTCGTAATATTTACTTCTGGACTGGACCAAGCAACATGTACGGCCGAGGCATTTTGATTTCGACTACGATCATGACAGCAGTGGTCAGCCTCCAGAGATCAGTTTGCCAGAGCTCGAAGGAGTCAGCCAGGCCACCTTGGCTCCTACCACTAGGATCACAGGTCTCAACACTCACACACTATTCCCCTCTATCCACAAAATAGATTCCAAGATGTCTGGCCACTTCCCTACTGCTCCTCATCGCCGCACCCAGGATCCCAAGATGATTGGTCTCTGGAAGATCGGCAGGACCATTGGCAAGGGAGCATCAGGTACGAGTCTATATCCTTCTCCGTATACCCAGCCCGCCTCACGAATGGTGTAGGACGCGTTAGGATCGCCCGTCACTCCAAGAATGGCCAATACGCTGCAGTAAAGATCGTCTCCAAGCAGTCCATCTTAAACTCGCGGATGTCCCTGAACCCTGTCGAGGACGAGGCAGAGCGTATTCTCCAAGCACTCGAGCGCGAGATAGTCATCATGAAGCTCATTGACCATCCTAACATCCTACGCCTTTACGATGTCTGGGAGACTTCTGCGGAGCTCTACCTCATCCTGGAATACGCCGAGGGCGGAGAACTATTCGACTACATGTGCGACAGAGGGCCTCTACCTAAGCCGGAGGCCTGCAATATCTTCCAGCAGATCATGACGGCTCTCCACTACTGCCATACCTTCAACATCGCTCACCGAGACCTGAAGCCAGAGAACATACTCTTGGACAAGAGCAAGAAACTCGTCAAGATCGCCGACTTTGGTATGGCTGCCTGGCAGGGGAAGACCGATCTACTGAATACGGCGTGCGGCAGTCCCCACTACGCGGCTCCCGAGGTTATCGACTCTGCGTCCTCGCCCTACAACGGCACGGCTTCTGACGTCTGGTCTTGCGGAGTCATCTTGTACGCTTTGCTCACTGGGAGGCTTCCCTTCGACGACGAGGACATCATCCCTCTCCTGGAGAAAGTTCGTTTTGGAAAGTACACTCTGCCTCCTGGTATGGACCCACAGGCGAAGGACTTGATCACGAAGATGCTCCAAAAGGACCCCAAGAAGCGGATCACGGTATCCGAGATCCTCAGCCATCCGTTCTGTACCTCTCAGCCCCTCAAAGCCGTGAACGAGGACATCCCGACGCTGGAGCAACTCGCTCGTCCTCTGGCTTCTGCTGGCGACGTCGATCAGGATATCTTGGCGAACCTTCGTACTCTCTGGCGTAACGTATCTGACGAGCAACTCATCCGCAACCTCACGAGCGACGAGAACACCTGGGACAAAGCTGTCTATCATCTCCTCGTGCGTTATCGTGACAAACATCTAGAGAACTATGATGAGGACGAGGAGAAGTTCGAAGAGCGCCGCAAGGTCAAGCAGCATAAGAAGGCCCAAGCGAAGTCGGCCGCAGAGTCGCATCCTCCCCGTGCTGGTCGTGCTACTCCTAGCCGCTCTGTCCGGAAAGTTGCCTTTGACCTGGACTCCCCGTCTCCGGAACACGAAGCAGGCCCGAGCACCGGCCTCCGCAAACTGACCGCCGTTGCATCAGAGACTTTCATCGCCGAACGCACCGCGGCAGAATCCACGCATGACTTTGAGGAGGTCCGTCCGCCTACGCCTGGGTACGAAGACGACATGTCCGGATCGCAGGACGATAAGATCCAGTACTTTTGGAACCAAGTCGCCGATCATCTGACCTTCCTGCATACCACGAACCGTCGCCGTCAGGGCGGGGACGCCGAAGCTGCTTTGCCAGATGTCCCTTCCCCCCCTCCGCCGCTTACTCTCGACCTTGGTACACCCTTCACCGTGCGCAAGGGTACGAAAGCGATCAACGCCATCCAGACTGAGGATACGTTCAAGGACGTAGCGAAGGCGGGCGGTACCCGACCGTTGAGCATCCGTCGGAAGGAAAAGGAGAATGCGATACAGCTGCCTCAGACAGGGTATGGACCGTGGCCGGAACGAAAATCGTCTTTGAAGCGGAACCAGAGCTCGGAAGGCAGCAGCATGCGCGCCAACAGGCATATCAACGTCGTCGAGCCAGCAAAGCTACAGAAGAAACGCAGCGTGTTAAAGCCAAAAGCTGACTTGGATGCCACTTCTCCGACGTCCTCTGGTTTCTCCTCTCGTACGGACGGCAGCTCGTACTTCTTCTCCACGAGTCCCAGGCGCAACTGGCTTGGCAACATCTTCCGCTTTGGACCGGCGTCGTACCAGCTTCTATCGACACAGGATGCCGCTGTATCGCGGAGGGAGTGCCGCAAGATCTTGGAGTCGATGGGCGTGTCAGTGATGCTCATCCAGGCTGAGGGTATGGGGACACTGAAGTGCAAGCTCCCCGAGGCGAAGGACCCTGCCGGCGTCATGGCTACCGTGAAGGCGGTCAAGTTCAGAGTGGAGATGAAGATCCCCACGACGGTACAGGCTATTGCGGGGTACACTGTCGCGATGAACTTAGTGATGGAGAAAGGCGCGAACTCGAGCTTTAGACTTGTCTACTCTAGGTTGAGGCGGGAGTGGGATTTGGACGCGGCGCCGACGAAGTGCATGAATGAGAGTCGACCGATGGAGCAGGGCGTTGATATTGAGGTGATGGCGATATAGACTTTGGACTTTGAATATTACTGAGATAAAATACAAGCGGTTCTGCGATACACAAACAATCTGACTGTAATGACTGATACAATTGACACTAACATGGACAATAAATTACGAGCGTACATTCCAGAGCAATGCATAAATCTATATTCCATCCATCGTCGTGATAGTAGAAGCAAACCGTTCTGTGGGCTCAAGCAAGAGCGGTGCCTCGTCTTCCTCATCAACCGCCATTTCTTGTTGAGCAGCATTTGCTGCAGTATCGGTTTTCGCTTTGAGTGCGGGATGCTTGCCTGGTTTCGAGATCGTGAACGACTCAGGATTACTGCTTGATATCCGGATGAATCGCAGCTGCTGTACAAAGGGAGCCTCCTTTTGGTCCCATCTCCTAAACAACTTCACATTCTCCTCGTGGGTTAAATCGATAATTTCTGCAAAGAGAGGTCAGAACAGCAAGCTACAATAGCGATACCCAAACGTACCCATGCCCGTCCGGTAAATATCAGCCTCCCTTGCTTTCAAATCTTCAATTTTCTGTTCCTTTACGCTCTTCGGTCTCCCCTTACGACGAGCTGCCCGCTCCTCTTCCAGCTCAGCGTCGAACCGCGTGAGCCAGACATCGCGGATGATCGTATGAAGGTCTTCAAGTCTCAGTACGCCCTCTGCAGGAATGGCAGAGTAGAAAAAGTTATAGATGTCCACTGACAAATAAAGTGCATAAGCCTTGATTTCTCTTGGTGTGGAAGAGAGCACGCACCTTGTGCATGGAACTTCTCTTTACGAGACTTGGCTAGATCCTCAAGTTTACTCTTACGGTGCTGGCTCCGTATAAGTTGATCGGCCTTGCGAGACTGAGGGTGAAACAGTTTTTCTTTCTTCTGAGAAGTGGGCTTTTTAGATGTTTTCGGGGGAGCCATTGTTGGCGGATGTGGAGGACGAGCGGTAGGGAGCACGATCAAGCTTCAAGTTGCTCTCACTGGCAGAAATTTCAGCTAACCCAATCGGCACACGGAGATCTCCGTAACGGTTGAAGTTCGACGCAACGAGGAGTAGCCACGACGGAATCCTTACGATAACTCGATGGTCCAGATATTCGCTATATACAAATTTTGGCATGTTGTAATTAATATGCAAGGGTTCCCCAGGGCGTAGAACGTGTTAGTACTTATGTCACCGACGAACCACAGCACCTGCCTAATCTGTATCCGATATTCTCGGACTTCCGTGGATGGTAGCAACATGGATGGTCAACAGATACCTACCGGACATAGCACGTATGTATTGTACCGATGAGAGCCATGCCATAGAATAGGTGTACAATATAGCTTTACTTCCAGAGTCCGAACCATGCCGAGATCTGCCCCAGCTGTCGGCGATAGACCTGATAGTAGGTAATTATAGTGAGTACAAGTAGTATAGAGATGATGAAAAGACCGGAGGCTCTCTACTGCGCTACCGTCCTCCTCATATACGAGCTGATCCAATGTTGGAAAGTACAAAAGATTCATCTGAGTCGTAGGGGTCCAAGGTGAAGTTGAATTGTATGGTCGACATGTCAGATACATGGAACGAGCTGTCCTCCCAGTGGCCATCCGGTAATTTTGAAATATAATCTTCTCTAAGATCTAAAAGAAATCTCGAGGTCATCAAGGAGCCAAGGCTGAAAGGGAGAATTCAGTGATCTGACGGAAGAGGAAGATCAGATGCATACATATCACTGAAAGTGAATAGGACAGTAAGGGACTGCATGGGCCGGTATGTCATCAATACTTTATACGCCTCTATTGTAGAGAATAGCGTACCGGCCACGCCATTGCAAATAGTCCTGCGCAATTCGAGACTATTATCACGCTTGTGTATTGTAGATACTGAATCAGTTCACGCTCAGCAATGAGCTGCGATGAACACGACTCACATAAACAGCAACGTTCCTAAAAGAGTAATTCGAGATGAGCATGATATCCAGGGCAGGAAATATACACCACTTCGCCGCTCACCATCGTAGAAAATGGCGTGTGTTATCGGAAATATACTACTGTGGTTGTTGTTACGCCTCGAGCGGTATATGTCAGGAACAGTCTTCGCCCACGTTAGAGCAATAGCAATGCCCTCAAATAACGCTGTGCTTCCGATCCCAAGGAAGTCTGTTACAAGTGCAATCAGAACAAGCAAAGTTCGGCATCTATACATCTTAAACAGGGCGTACAACTGTTATGGTCAGCTTGCATGCAATTCGGTAGATATAGGTCACACGTACATAGGCTTAATAGGCGTATTCGTATACTCAAGGCAGCCTAAGAGAGGCGGTGGAGCTGCTGAGGATGTAGTACAAACAGTATAGTACTGAGTGGAAGACGTCAGTACAACACACAAGAACGCTTTGTGGTACTCACAGCATATCCAATAGGATACACTAACCCCAATAGCAGAACACATACTAGTATCTTCGTATTCTTCCCCCATATAGCATACGTCCTGATAGACGCAAATACTAAGGACAACGAATCATACTCCTAGACGTACAAACAAGTCACAAAGCGGCTCACGGGCAAAAACGAGATGTATTGTGATTTTGCAAACACCTGTCAACATTGATGCGATATTGCAACTTTGACAAAAACGGTTAGTATGAGCAAGCGGTCGACAATATTAGACTCAACATCTGCTTGAACATGTCGGTTCAATCCTGGTGATATCAAGTAGTCTATGGTCACTCACTTGATTTGCCATGCGAGGTGGCTGGGGAGCCCAGGTAACCAGCCTCACCGTAAGAAGTAAACCGCAAATCATAGTAACGTATCGGTTGACAAAGTATAGCCACGATGAGATGGACAGTCTTTGCTTCCAAAAACCCTTGACCTCTCGAGATAAGGTCAAAGAATGATCATACCAGCAGAGGACTAAAGAGATTATTAGTTATGATATTACTCATACAGGTATTGGTGAACACACCGATCGTGGCCGCTGTCAACATAGCAGATACAGCACTGGATAGACAGAGTTAAAAATCAGAAATAGTGCGATATGGAAGGCTCGAACAGCTCGCTTACTTGGATTCCACGTCACTGCCAGACGGGAGGCCAAACTTGAACGCTCCTGCGGTCTCGTCAGACATTAATAGGCCGTGTCGCCGGCGCCTTTGAGACCTGAGGCCTGAGGGAGGAGACTGGGAGGAGCTACGTAAGATGGCAAGGGCGAGAACTCTGTCGAGATGCTACTTATATGTGTTCGTATGTCAGGTTCGGTGCCAATCACACGGAAGATTGAAAATTAGACATGTTACCGTTCTATTTGACAGCGTCTGTATACTAACCTTTTAGGATAGCGGCCGTGACGACCTTAGAAATCTTCGTTTCTATGATACCTTCCAGGCCCATGCTGCAAGGTTCTGCGAGAAGCTTTCAAGTTACAGCGAGGGGACTCAAGTATTACTTTTGAGCCTGTCCATGTTACATGGGAGCAAAGAGAGAGACTTGCTGTATGAAGATTGAAACTGGGGAGCTGGGCAACGACGGTGGTGTTCCTGGAAGACACGGCTCGACAATTCAATTGAAGAACCAACTGCTTCCGTGGGGTCTGTGGCTGAGTCTAGCTTATGTGCTATTAACGTCAGTGATACCGAGGCCCTGTGCTCATTGAGAGGGGACAGAACATGGTGAGTGACTGAAGAAAATTCAAACATGCGATACTCTCATCAAGTTCGAGTTCGAGTTCAAGTTGTGTCTTGCGCGTAAGAGAATGAGGCGCCCGGAAGTTACCGAACATCCTGAAATAGCAGGGACTTATGCCACTCATCCTGCAACATGCCAAGTTCTACTAACTGATTCAACAGGGCTCGCGCTATTACTACTGTCCTGCGGCTTACTATCAGCACTAGGTGCCTGACACTCTCCCAACTAATTCCATTGAACTACGAAGATCTCCAAACACCCCAAAATCAACAGACGAATGAAGTCCAGATGGCGTCCACCGCTCTTCATCCTCGCGTGCTGGCTAGTGTTCTCTGTCGAATTCTTGCTATTCTCGTCTCATACCCCAAACTCGAAGGATGCTGCCGACGTACTCCCTCGTCCCCCAGCACACCAGGGCGGGATAACATCCAACTTCTCCATCACACCCCCGCCGAGGATTCTCCTCGACAATACTTTGGAGACCATGGAGGAAGATATAGCTATTCAAACTGACTCTGGAAGTGACTATCTGGTCTCGGCTATCTTGCCTGTTACTTTGGAATCTCTCCCTCTCCTGAAAACACGAATCGCTACGCTCTTGGATAGGTCCTTACAATTACACGAAGTGCTCCTGCTTTGTACCCCAGAACTCCAGCCCGAAGTTCGCGATATTCTTTTCGAGGCGCTATCAGAAGACGATATGGATCACCATGCAGATGCTTCAATCTTCAGCTGGCTCCCGCACCTGGAAGAAGGCGCAGCTGTGCTTTATGCTGCGCAGCACATAGAACCACCGCTGGACAGAATATTGATCCTGGATACCGACGGATTGGACGGATGGGACCAAGAAACGCGTGAAATGCTTGCTGGACGTTTTGCTACGCCTTTACCCGTCGGTCCCAGGGGATACGACAAACACGAGGACAAGTCCTACTGCCTTACTGCGAATGCTACACCGAATGTGGCTGCCTTCCTTATCCCTCCTTTCTCTATCGCGCCGTTACTGGTTCCTCCACACGACCTACCTGCTGATTCTGTCTTTGACATCTGGCCCTCGCTTGGTCACCACATCGCGCGCGCTAGATACGAGGGTGTCGGCGGGGTCATTGTTGACTATGATGAAGTCCCCTCTTGGTGCTTTGATGGTGGTGTAGAAAGACTCCCTCCGGCACAAGATTCTTCTCCCCTGTCAACAATCGGTACTGGAACTGGAACTTTCGGCATCATTCTACCTTCTCTTGAAGACCTCTTCTCCTTTGCAGTTCCTGTCTGTCGCTTATGGGCCGACGGTCATAATCTTGCTGTCCTGCTTACTGAAGAAGATCCTTCGATTGCGCCAACCGTTGGTAACTCCGTTGAGCTAATGCAGAATTGTGTTCTCAAAGCAAACGTGCTTCTCGATCTGCGTCTTAGTGACCCTCTTGCAACTCCCGAGTCTTGGGTATCAAGTCTACCAATTGCCCCCGCTTTCGTGATCAGTGTACCGAATGTCGACCTCTCCGCGACGATTCCCGTGGATGTTACTATTATTCAAATCCCTCGCGAGGACCTACCGTCCTGCGACTGGCTAACGGCCCTACCTCTGGACGCCTTGCGAAGTTAGTGAGGTTATCCATATGTCTCTAAACTAAGCTAACAACGGCAGCCAATAGATTGGCACAAACCACAAATCGAAATTAGCATAATTACCAACGACCGACCAGAGTCGCTTTCTCGTCTTCTGTCATCCTTATCAAGTGCTTCTTTCTTTGGCGACAAAGTACATCTACGCATCAACGTCGAGCAGACTGCAGACGAAGAGACTCTGCGCCTCGTCGAAGCTTACCATTGGCCCCACGGAGCGAAGTTTGTCCATCGTCGGGTGGTTCGTGGTGGATTACTACCAGCTGTGGTGGAATCTTGGTATCCCAGCTCGAACGACTCGTATGGACTGATGCTAGAGGATGATGTCGAGTTATCGCCTCTTTTCTATGCATGGGCCAAGATGGCACTCTTGACCTATCGGTAAGCTATGCTCGTTGGAGTGGGTAATGTCACTCAGACAACGTCAACTTTCCTCCCCTATGCAGGTACAGAAGAAGGGAAGATATGTCTTCACAGCTGTTTGGAATCAGCCTCTACCAGCAGAAAAACCTCGAACTCCGTCCCGAAGGCAGACACCCCTTCAACGCCCAGAAACTATTTTCCACCGCATCCTACCCTGACCCCAACACACCGTATCTCTCGCAAATTCCATGCAGCTGGGGTGCCGTCTATTTCCCCGAACACTGGCGCGAGTTCCACGACTATCTCTCCGTTCGACTCTCACAAACCCACCCCGACTTGCCAATCGACAGAATCGTCGCGCCCGGTCTGCGGTCGAACAAATGGACGCGCTCGTGGAAGAAATACTTCATCGAGCTGGTGTACCTCCGCGGATACGTCATGCTCTATCCCAACTTCAAAGACTACCTCTCGTTGTCGACGAACCATCTGGAGGTAGGGTCGCATGTGCGCGAGATGTCGGCGAAGGCGTACGAGCGGAAGAAGAGGTTGTACTTGCTGCCTTTGATGGGACGAACTGCGGCGCCGCTGGTCGAGCTAGAAGAGACGGACTCGGATGGGTTAGATTCTAGGCTGGTTTTACCTTCTAGTACCGATCTCGTCGACTTGCCTGGTGGACGTATGCCCGCTTGGGACCGGCTACCTGTGCTGGATCTGCTTGGGATGCTCGCCACCGAAGATATCATTCAAGAACGGGGCGCGAAGCGACGAGAAGAGCTGTTCGATTGTGAAACATTCAATGTCCCGTTCAACGTTCCCGCCCTGCTTTGCATCTCAGACGTGGAGGCTCGCGTGCCAGTAGTTATGGAGGAAGACTGGTGAAGGCTGTTATATCAAGATTGCGGATGTCGTTTATGTGGCTAGTACCTATAATGTTAACTGTACATGTCGTGTTCTACTTTTCCATAATATCGAGTTATTCTTGAAACCTCGTGTTTGAAGTTGGCACGCCCGGTAACGTCAGGTTATGCGACGAACAAGTATTCGCCACGCAGGAAAGCAGTCTAGTTTAGTGGCTTCTTTTGACATAACTTGTGCCGCATAATCGTGACCATAGAAATTCTGCGAGTGGGGCGCTGACATTTTGACATGGTGCAGACAGTTCCACAGCCGAGTATTGACACATACTGAACAGAGGCCCTGTATAATACTCACTGCCTCTCCAGGGCGACAACGAAACGGCAAACGTTCACACCACAAGCCAAAGACGCTTACGCATATCGCATAATACTTTTGTTGCGTATGGGATGAGATAGCACATGACATGGAGGTGGTGGTCGTGCAGAGAGTGTAAAGAGTAACGAGACAAGCAGCTACAAGTAAAAACACATGAAAGGAAAGCCCGCGATTCCGATGTGATGCGTTTACTTGAGGGGGATGCTATGAGAGGAGGCGTTAGGGAACGTCGTGGACGAGGATCTGAACAAGTAACGTACAATCGAGATGCTGTAGAGAAGCAAGGAGAAAAGAGATTAGTAAAGATCGGTGATATCTTCTAAGACGTCGACTCTGCGACTTACAGTGGGTGGCACCAATCTATGGGAATAAGGTAAGTCAAAGGTTTTCCGAGGATGACAACAGATGGACGTACACCAGGGCGACCGTGCTTGACAGGCTTGTACGAGCACGAGAACTCAGCAAGGTAGTGGCCGACCATCTCAGGCTTGATCTCAACAGAGTTGAAGACCTGCACCAACAAGAACCCGTCAACATCTTCCCCTCATCTACGATGGCTATAGACGGCCGACGCACCTTGCCGTTGTAGATACCGACAACGCTGCCAATCATCTCGGGGACGATGATCATGTCACGGAGGTGGGTCTTGACGACGGCAGGCTTCTCATTCGGGGGAGCCTCCTTCTTGGCCTTACGGAGCTTCTTGATGAGACCCATAGGCTTGCGCTTGAGACCGCGCTGGAACCTTCTGCGGGCACGAGCGTGGACGATCTACAGAGTTTGCGTGACTTGCGTGAATACTTGAACATATACACCTGCTGTCATATGGCATACCTCAACGAACTATATCGGTTGATAAGTCAGTACGATTATATCTGTACGAGGTAGAAATTCACGCACCTCCTCATTGCTCAAATCCAGGAGCTTGTCAAGCTCGACACCACGGTACGAGAACGTACGGAACGTCCTCTTCTTCTTGAGCTCGGCAGCGAGAGCGGGGTCGGTAACTTCAGAGTCAGCCTACACAAATCACCCGCACGCCATACCGTCAGCATTTCTCCCTCTCATCGTCGAACTTTGTCTGCTCACCATCTTGAGTTTTGTCGGAGGCGGGTCTTGCGGATGGGGGGACGGACGGCTTTGGGACTGGCTGATGCGAATGTGCGGTCGGAGTTTGAAAGCGATTGGATGGGTGGCTCAGGGCGTGGGAATGCGCACGGGTGGAACTGTACAGTTGTAAGCGCCACGCGCCGTGCCAGATGAATATGGTTTTGGGCGGCTAAAGGTTTCGTATCCCATCCCGCTCACCGTCGTCGGATAGAATCCACAGGTCTTCCCATTGAGGATTAAATGTACGTGCTCGCCGTTATTGCCTGCAACGAGGAAGGAGCGGCGAAAATGCTGACTTTGGCACGTTGCAGTGATTTGTGGCTACCGCACCTTTCATATCACCTAACACTACTTCAAAGTACGCGCATCTCGTATCTCTGCCCACGAGAGCACAATATTGATCTATGTGGAAACTTTCTTCTTCACCGTAGATGCGTTACATTGCTGCATACCTCCTCCTCCAGATTGGCGGCAACGCCTCTCCTTCCGCTGAGGACATCAAGAAGGTCCTCGGTGCCGTTGGCATCGAGGCTGAGGACGACCGCCTCAGCAAGCTCATCGCTGAGCTCGATGGCAAGGACGTCAACACTGTGCGTACCTGATCTTATAGTCACGGACCGGGGATGTCTGAAGTACTAACTCTCGTGTGCGTATAGTTGATTGCTGAGGGTTCCTCCAAGCTCTCTTCCGTTCCCTCTGGTGGTGCCGCTGCTGCCTCGTCTGGTGGCGCTGCTGCTGCCGGCGGTGCTGGTGCCGCTGAGGAGGCCAAGGAAGAGGAGAAGAAGGCTGAGGAGAAGGTTAGTGTCCATTTATTGCTGCTGACGCTCCGTCTACTCACTATTCGTCCAATTACAGGAGGAGTCCGACGACGACATGGGCTTCGGTCTTTTCGACTAAAATGTTACGATCCATGTATCATGTTAGCACTACGATGTTATTCATATTGCGTGAATAGTGTATTTGTGCCAGGACTTGATCGTGTGTGAGGCCTGTTAGGACTTGGTAGATCCACTTCATCCTCCGGGAGAGATATGCGCGGGATTTCTCAGAACGCATTCTAGAACCCACTCGATTGCATATCTGCGTCTGTAACTATTTACCCTTTTCCATGCGAGGGAGTCAGAGAGAGCCTAACGCACGGCTTGAAACGGCATCCTACACCCTCGAAGGCACCAAGAGGCCGGAAAGCAAATACAGAGACTAGAATCCACAGAACCGTGCTAGCTTTCGAGGCTCGCGTGGTAACGACCGCGACTTTGTCGGTTCACTCCCAGCAGAAACGGCTGAAAGTAGTGAGCTCGTCGCCGACTGTGAGCGACTGTGTTGTGCATCGTGTTTGCTAGCTTATTGTGGCCAGAGTACCTCCCACCGCGAGGCGTCACGTGTAGCCATTTGGGAAAGAACGAACGAGATTCGCGCCTTTTCGAACCAGATTCACGAACCGCCGGCTTACGCTGTTTGGCGTGGACGAACCGCCGGCAGGGCCACGTTACCGCGGCACACACGGCACTGTGTCTTCGTCCAAGCTCGATGGTGGCGGCACGGCGTAATACGTTGTGAGACGGAATGTACATTGCTTTTCAGACATTGCAATATTACCTTGCAGGGAGTGTTGCAGCATACGGCGAGAGGAAAGAGTTTTTGGGACGGGAAGTGAGGAAGCGGAGGAAGCAAAGCATGCGACGATGTGTGGCAAGCGAGAGAACAGCTCGCGGGAACATCACCGTTCAGGGGAACGAACTCGATGATGCGTGTGACGATCAAAGCATGACGTGACCAGCTACGAGCCAATCATCTTGCGAGGCACCGTTAGTGGGACGTCACAGCTGGCTTCGGAGAGCCGTTCCCGGCGGAGGTGATCTGTCACGGTGCTTTAACGTCACGCGAGCTGCCGAGAGTGACAGTGGTAGGGCTTCTGCCGCCCAGCTGTCGAAACGCTTCTTACATACATCCTAACTTTATTATATTGACCCCCTCTCTCTCTCAGCTCAACCACCATCTACCCTCCTTCTGCCTCCAGTCACCACTCAGACCAATATTTGCCCGTATCACTGATTTCCCGCCGCAGCCCCTGTGCTGCGATATTTCGGCAGTTCCTATAGCCTCAGGCAACAGTGCCGAAGGCATTCATCTCCGGTGTGTTCTCGCTCTCTCGCAGCTCCGTGTGCCTATGCCAGGTCGTCGACATCTGGTCTGATTTCTACTATTGTCTCACATTAGACCGAGTCAACGAACCTCTTCGCTTGACCACTATGGCACCCAGCGAACAACCCAAACAATCGCCACCCACTGACCCGTCTGCGGTCGCCTTCGTAAAGGGTGGAAAGCGTAAACGGCTGAGCAAGGTATGCACGCCCTCTGTACCCACTACGCTCACTCACCACCCTTCACCTCACCGTCAGGCATGTGATGCTTGCCACAAAAGCAAAAGACGATGTGACGGCACCGGTACGTCCTCTATGCTACCGATTGCTCCCCCTCCACACTCATTAACTCCATCTGGAATAAAGCGCCATGCAGTAACTGGTAACTCTATTTGCTCGGACGCCGTCACTATGGCTGACGCGCATGCGCCTGTAGTTACTTCGCCTCCAAAGAGTGCACATATACCGACGCCGCCGGCCGACCCGTTCCAGCTCCCCGGAGCACACATCCAGACAGACCAGCAGGTCCTCTCGCCAATGATCCGTCCAGGAGTCTTGCCGCCACTGCGGAGTATCACGCCGAACCCACACGCTCGAATTCCAACGGTAGTCAATCGTCGGTGGGTGTGCGTCGGCCCATAGACGCAACTGACGATGCGGCGAAACGTCTCAGACCGGAGAACAGTCTGTCGCCTCCCAGTGCCTCCTCACTTGGGTCCTCACCGAGTGCCGACTCTGGACACAGCTCTCCTACGAGCCTGCTTGATCCCATGACCACCCACGAGCTGATAAACTGTACGTTTCGTTCGTTGCGATGTTCGCCCGGACTAGTGCTGACAGTTGACGTGCAGTGTTCTTCGCCCATTGCAACCCGCACCGGTTGATCATTCACAAGCCGTCGTTTTCAGCTGCGCTCTCTCACGACAAGGTGCCGTCATATCTGATATTGGCCGTATGCGCCCTGGCTGCGCCGTGGTCGAAGGAGATTACCTCGCGCGCACCAATGCCACGGCTCGCGGGAGTACCGTTCTTCCAGGAAGCAGTCTCAATCATGTTCGACTCGTCCGGTCGTTTGTTGAGCGAGCCGTCACTAGCGACGGCACAAGCGCTATGCCTACTAGAGATGCACGAGGTCGCGGCCAGCCATTCTTGGACGAAGCATTATCGATACTTTGGTAAGTGGGATATCATCCACTTTTCCTTTTCCTCATACTTCCGATCACGTCGGTCGCTAACCAAAGAGTTGCATATCTCGCCCATTTATTTTTGTGTCGGCGAACGCTGCCCTGGATGCACTTGCGATTCTGTCATCAATTGTTCATGATCTTCAATCAACGGACGCCCCGATGACGCTTTCTGACACCTGGATCGTAAACGACAAACAACGGTACCTTGATGGCCTCCCTGACTCGGTATTGACCGGTACGCAGACTTGGCTCTGCAACTCCTCGAGGAAGCTCTGGTCGTCAGCAGACCAGACTACCAACTCTCCGCAACCCTTCCTCCCGCCGAAGCCAGACAATTCATCACAGAACGCGAATGCATCCGCAGATGCTTTTGGCTCGTTCAGACGATGTGCTGGATCAACGGCATCTACACCTACCGTCCCATGCGCCCACGCTCCGTAGACCTCATGCGCATCGTCCGTCTCCCTGTCGACGAGATGAGCTTCGAGTTGGCGAAGACACCTGAACCGGGTGAGTGTGCCCCTTGATGGAAACCTATTTTCTTGGTTCCCGTTCCTTGATGATCGATGCATGATGCTGACAAGTTCTTTAATATTTTTCGGTGCCTGTGATGTTCTCGACAATCCTCCTGTTCTCGTGCCTCTTCGTCCCCGCGTGGCATGTGTAGAGTTCTTGCACGTGCCTGCCCCACGTACGAAGACGGCATCGCAGTTTGGCCATGTCTGTCGGATGCTGTCCATGTATCAACAGCTACAGACCATCCTAGGTAAGTTAGTTGCGGCTGAATCTAGCCTGTTATCATCGAGGAGTTTGCTCATGATATTCTATCTTTATTCTCTATCCGATTAACAGCAACGAAGGAACAACACTTGCGGCCACCGCTACTAGCACAATGCCGACAGTCACTACAGATTTGGGTTTCCTCGCTTCCGGACCATCTGCAGTTCACTGAGGACACATTGGAGAAGCAGATCGCCATGTTTGAGACTAGCTCGAACAGCGGCGCCTGGTGCTACTGCTATATCCACACTTTGCATCCGTGCTATGTGTTGGATCTCACGGAGGTCCGTACATTCATATCCCTCTATCTCTCAAGCCAACTCGATTTGCTTACGGAGTCCAATTTCTTCTAGGCAGAGGGCAGACTCCAAGCCGAACCGATCGAGTGGATCAGATCACAGCTAAATGCTATCTTCAGGGCCACAGGAAACCGCGCGAGGAACACGATACTATGTGAGACGGTCTGCTCTCTTCAATTATCTGCATGTGAAATAACTCACCGGCTTGTCTTTTGTTTTCCAGCTGCGTGCACGATCTGGGTGAGTCTTTTCCCGAAGCCCATTTCATTGAGTATGCCGGCGGGAACACTGTTTACGTGTCTTCTCGTGTTCCGCCGGAGCAAACGTGTTATCTTAATTGAAGCTGACGTCTTCTCCTGCACCCTCTTCCAATGAACAGACGTACAGCAAATATTATCCTCACGACCCTCAAGTCCAGATATGGGACGACGAATTCGAGAAGCTCTGGGGTTTCAGGGTGACCCTAGTTGCCGATCAATGGCGCAAGACTCAATCGGAGCAGCGGTCACAAATAGGGCGAACGTACCACGTCGATAGCGTCTCTGAGCGGGACGCGCCCCCCGCGTTCGCAGTCGCCAACAGTGACGGCTCGTCGACCGTCGTCGAGCCCGCGAGCAAGGCACCACGATCGCACGCGAGCTCTAGCTCTAGGGGCTCGTCCACCCGCAGCTCACCGAGAGATCAGCACAGTACTGCGTATCTGGGCAGCAGTCCTCCGGGACAGAGGCCCGCGCAGTATTCCCCGCATGATAGCCTGGCTAACGGCCGTGACGTCGCCAGTGCGGCTTCCAGCCGACTGTTGCAAGCACAGAGATCTCTGCCTTCGCTGAAGGCTAGCGGACTACTGGAAGTCAAGGGTGCTCCTCCCCCTCCGACGGAAGCGTTTGCGGCGGCTTCTATCTCAGGCGCGTCGGATCGCGTTGCTGGTCATAGACATGCTCACTCGCAGTCAATGGGCCAGGGATCTTTGACCAACGCTGTCCCGCCGGGTGCGTATGGCTGGGCCGATGGCCAGCATGGCGCGGTGTAAGCGTCACTGTGTGCTTTGGCTTATCGCGGAGTCGTTCCTGTTCGATTCTGAGCGGCATGCGTCCGCGTTCACTCTACCAGCTGATTGTATTTCAAACATCTAGTCACTATTATATTTTGCTCATGGCCAATTCTTTTGTGTTGTAACAGTACGCATGTATTCGACTCCCTATGCTCCTTTTAATCTTAGAATATGTGCATCTTTGTAAATATTTTCTGCAGGTTCATGTAATCTGTACCACCACCATGCATGGAACCCTCTATCGTCAAGACTAGTACTGCTAGCATGTGCTTTGTGCTGCGTAACGCGATCGTTTGCTCAACGAAGATTCAAAGGCCCAACGATACGCCGGTCACATCTGCCGATAAAGAAATGAGTCTGAATCCTTGGATTTCTTACGGTTGTAAATCGTTGGAATTTTAAGCAGAGAGAGATATGAATTCGAACGATTCAGACGATATCGACAAAGATTGCCACGGCATATTACAAGAATCGTTCCTCTGAGGCAATCGGTCGGTGAGTGAATATACGTTCCGTTGGCCGGAGAGGGCATTCGTGTTATGAGATATGAGATAAGCCTCAAAGGACTCCGAGTCATGGGAACTTGATAAGCGAGAAGTTTCATCCATTACTGCTGTTACATGTCCGTTCATGAAGTGTCCGCGTATATGTGACGGGTAGGAGAGGCGAGGTACAATCTCTAAACAGATCTAAAGCTTGTCCAAACCTCGCGAAGATCTGTCGTGACAGAACACGTTAGATCTCATATGGTGGGAGACCTCGCAAACTCGTACCGTGCAAATGCTCTGAAGTATCCAACGTATATTGTTTACTCTTTGAGCTTCAAGTTGCGATGAAGTTCAGGAGTGACCAAAATAACGCGGTCGAGTAGCTTCTTGACCACAGCATCCTTGTTGCTCTTGTACTGCTCAGCGATCTCTGCTTGCTTGACCTCTGTCTCCTTGTCGATTGCAGCTTGTGCGGTTTGTGTGGTGCCGGCGTGCTGTTTCCTATGGTTAGCCCTAAGAGCGATCCGCGGAAACACAGTACTCACCGACGACTCGAATGCCTTGAACTCCTCCTCCTTAAACTTGCGATACTCCTCTATCTCCTTCGTTGCCTGTGTACGCGCATCCTTGAGTTTCTGTACTCTGTCTGCACAGGAACTCGGATGAGTATGTCATGTTCATGGTTCAGGCACCTGAACGTACATTGACGCGCCTGCTGCACGACTTTAGCGGCCTCCTTCTCTGCCTCGAGGAGAGTCTGTATGCTCTGGGATTGTTGTGCAGCCTATAATGAATCGTTTGAACCGGTTAAACGTGCACAAAGAAAGGTATAAGGAGCAGTACTGACCATGGTAGAGACCAAGTTAGGATGTATTCAGACTCCGACGCGAGAGCGCTGCAGACGTATGAGCGCTGTGGCTCACGTTCAGGTCGTCTTCCCTCAGTTTCACCTTGTTCTTGGCCTTGTCGTAAACCACAGCAGTGTTCGCTGTGCGGTGCCAAAGCAAGTCGAAATACGCGAAAACTCTCCTAGCCAGCAACGTCGACAGCCGTGCACCCAGCCTCCGCTGCTGAGGAGGTGTAACATCCAGTAGCATGGCCGGCGCCCCCTTTGACCCTTTGAGAGCACTGTCTGCTGCTCTAGCAGCACCAGCAGACTCGAAAGAGCAGGCAGATGCACTCAGCACTCTTCGTGAAAATCTTGAGGCTCACCCGAACCCCATTCCCGTTCTGTGTTCGACACTTATCAGCACTTTGTCAAACGCTGGAGACTCTGTATTGAGGAGATGGGTGCTGGACTTGCTACACTTCGCCATATGTCGTGCGAACCTATCTGTGGAGGCAAGGACTCAATGTGTGTAATAAAATTTATATGAAACTGTTCTTAATCCTCTGACAAACGCGTCTTCGTATTGTTAGTGGCAGCACAGTCGCTAGAAGCCTTGGCGGGATTTCTCAATGAGCCGAACTTGCACGGGAGCACCGTGAAAGTGGTCGTGCAAATATTTGGTACCATTTATCCCCTATTATTCCGCCATTTGTACGCTACAAATTACTGTCCGTTTGCAATACATTTCGTTGCTCATGGGCGTAAATATTCGTTAGATGCACCAACCGCGCGCTCAGGCATCAGTGGGACGTTCTTACACAAGCCAAAGCAAGAATATTGAACTTCGCGTTTGCGCCTCAGACACCCGTTGGTGTCAAGGTGGCTGCACTCAAGTTTGTGCAACGCGTGATCCTAGTACAAACGAGAGGAGGCAATGACCCAAGGGTGCGTCTTTAGCTTTGTTCAGCAGCTCTATTTACTTATTATTTGCATTCCCGTTTGTGCAGTTATTGGACAAGAACGATCCAAACATCTCTATATGTCCTTCTGACCATCCGTTCATCTCGATACCGACCCTGGAGACAGAAGGTCATAAGCTACTGGAGGGTATCATTACCATGTTGTACTCGATCAAGTGAGTAAATCCAACTTTCTAGTTATCTTAGTCTCAACAGTATATTCTATCTAGGAATCCAGATATAGTGTCGGCTATTGTCAACAGCTGGGGCTCCATCATTAAAATGCGACCCGTGCTAATAGAACTCATCGTATCTGCATTGACCTCCTGGACGCCTGCCGCACTGTCTGGCTCATCTGCCATAAGTATCAGGAGTGTGGAAAAAAGTGTACGAATACTTATGACACATATAATGCGGCAAGTACGTCTTATTCGAAGGGATGGCAGGCAACTGACCCACCGATAGCTCTCCACAAGGCCAGACATTCGCCTCGCAAATACAGACTTGGATACCAATTCAAGCCAGCAGAATGGAGAAGGCAGCTCAGGAGGAAAAGCAGCGCAAAGCAGAGTCACGGAAACGACCGCCTTCCGCTATTCCACCTCAGGACAGCCCTGACACGAAACGAGCCAAGTTGGAAGACGTCAGCGCATCAAACTCTGCAGCATTCCTGGCAGCGTTTGACTTCACGAAGCTTCCTACGGCCCTTGTAACCGATCTCATCGTGGCCAACATCCAATCATTCTCTGACGAGGCGCTTGCCGAGCTTGTACGAGCCTATCGAGAAGGCAGATCGTCGCAGAAGCCAGAAGTTGTTGCTCCTCCCGCCCCTCCGATCCCCTCAACGAGTTCAGTCGCTCAGGCTTCTGCTGCCGCCGTTGCTGCAACCAATGGGAATCTCGATGTCCCTTCTGTTTCATCGGAGCGGGTTGCTTCCAAGTCCATCACTCCGGAACAGGAGGTGCAACGGAGCAGGTCACCTCCCCGTTCGAAATCGCCGTCTACACCACCTCCAGTCAAAGAGGAAGAACCTGTCGATCCGCTGAAAATGGATATAGACGAGGAGGAAGTCGAGTATGAGCCTGACAAGCTCAATATGGAGGTACTCAATCTTTGCGTTTCCAATAAGCAAGGGCATCATAACTAACCTACGCTGCGTAACTTCTGTAGCTATCCGGCGTTGCAGAAGAGCAAGCGGTTACACAAGAAGAGCTCGCCTTGGATCAGGAAATGAATCTGTTAGACACTGGCGAATTTAGACTGCCTCCGCCGAAAGAATTACCAGAGGACGCACGGGAAGCTCTCATTCGCGGTTCGTTGGTACGAATATGGGACGGTTCTAAGGATCTCGAAGCACCCGACTTGAGCCTCGAGGACGTACCGGGAATGACTCCTGGGGACATGTGGATGATACTGCTCGTGAGACTGATCACTCGAGTAGCCGACCCAGAACCCATAGCTGCACCTCCAGAGGGTGACTCAAAGGAGCAAGCTGTGGTTGTGCCTTCCGATATATATTCCCATCAAGACAGACTTCGTCAGACTTTGTGTGATTATATCATGGCCGACTTCTCGTCAAGGTGGGTTTTTGGATCAATATTCTGACAACGGCCTACTAATGAACCCGCAGAATCCGGCTCGCAACTACGTGGATGAATGAGGAATGGTATAATGACCAGATACGTGTCGAGAAGGATCCAGACTGGGTGCGTTACTTCTTGAGATAGCGTTCTCGTATTGCTTACAATCTGACTTTCGCAGAGGCCAAATTACGAGACATGGCTCAATCAAATCGTCGCTGTCTATCAAACACACTTGGATAATAAGGATAGAACCTTCTCTCGATTCCTTCTGGACTTACCCTCCGTACCTCCCGACCTGCTCAATCTGCTCCGTGAGATGTGCATCGAAGCAGACAGGTACGTCCTTTGGTCATGCTGTGAACTCGACTCTTGATTTTTCGTTGATATTCGCAGGAGACAAATCGGATTCGCTGCGCTTCGCGAGTTTGTCACGCAAAGACCCACGTTGCGGAGAGATGCCATGAAGAGTTTGCTTGAACTTACCACACATCCAGGTACGTAGAATTTGCTGCCTAGGATTAGCCATTCTCTTACACGGCTTATGTAGACAAAGTCACACGAGCTGCCGCCATCAACACGCTCAAGCGGTGGATTCCTGACTATGAACCCATGGCGAGCATGATCCGTGACTTTGCACTCCAGCTTCTACGCCGTTTGCAGTCTAGGCCTTCGGAGGAAAAGGAGAAAGAGAGTCAAACGAACGGTGATTCTGGTGAACCCCGCGACGAGAATATGGAGGATGGACAACTGCCCCCAGAAGAAATACTTCAGACGCCATATCTGCCTGAACAGTTGGAGCTGCCCGCTCAGAGCGATCATATTCTCCAACATCTGGAACTGCTTTTGGCGCTGTCTACCAGATCGCCGGAGTTCTTGGACGAGTAAGTCTCTACACCACTACATTCGTATGATTGGGCTAACGCTGTGTCAGATTGTTCGCAGCCTATGGTGGAATGGAGGAGACTGTTCAAGAGACGATACAGCAGCTAATAACGCCACTCATTCGTGCCCTTGGTTCTTCTCATGGCAAACTGCTTACACTGCTCAGGACGTTCCCACCTGGGGCAGAAACTCTAGCTCTTCGTGTGTTAACAATCTTCACTGAAACCGGACGGCCAAGCACACAACTCGTCGCCCTCGTGAAAGGTCTAATCAGTGAGCGAGACTTGGATGCGCGGTTCCTCATTCCAATCATCGCGGAGATGGACAAGGTCAGTTATGTGTCCTTATATATCCTTCAAGATGATTACTGATTCGCCACCACGCAATCGATCGTCCCATCTTGCAGGCCGACATTATTCGATATCTACCACGCATCGTGTCGATCCTCAACGGGAAGCCAGAACCCAAGAACTTGGTGCGCTCCGTCTTTGGGTCCATTGTCACTACGCCCCCGCAGAGTTTCGGCACTGTCACGTCGAATCTCCCCCGCGTGCGTCAAAGTGAGCTGCTTACACCTGTCGAACTCATGGTTCTCCTGCACGAATCGGAGAAGGAAATCGGCTTGAAACAAGCCATTGAAGGTATTTAAATTTGTTGTTTTCTGAAACTGCAAGCTTATTAAGTATATGTAGCAATCGGCGTATGTTTCTCGATGACTGACATCTTCCGGTCGGACATCCTTGCTGTTGTTATGAACCAACTTGTCGACGAGCCGGTCCTCCCAACGCTCTTCCTCCGCACGGTGAGCGCTGATAGCTCTGGATATTATATGCTAGTCTCTGACTATCTGTTTCTGATTCAGGTCATACAAGCTGTTACAACTTACCGAACCTTGGTTGGATTCGTATCCAGTACGCTATTGACACGGCTCATTATCAAGAAAGTGTGGACGGTTCCTCCCCTGTGGGAAGGATTTATGCGTTGTGCCAAGCTCATCGCTCCCGCAAGCTTTGGTGCCCTGCTACAGCTTCCCAAAGAGCAACTACGCGATATTATCGACAAGCAACCTAGCCTGAAGTCGGGCTTACGGGAGTACGTGATGAAGAAGTCGGGAAATAAAAGTCGAACCTCAGCATTATTGGAGCTCTTCGCCGAGGACGAGACCCAGCCACATCCTACATCCACTCCCGCGACTCCGGAGAACGGCTCACCAGCACCTATCACTTCTGATTCGACTCCCGCACCAGATGCTATGATACAAGACGGCTCGAATACAGAGAATTCTATCCCTACAGTTGACGCAGCCGCATAACGAACTCTTTAGCTGCAGTACTACTCTTCCATGTATCTTATGGCCACCGTAAATTATCATCGTTGATCAGTGTACCCAATGTTCTTAGGTTGTTGAGACTTCTATGTGGGATGTACCTGACTTGCGTAGGAGTCAGTTCGCTTATAAACAGTGGAAGCCTCCCTGATCGGATGGAACAAGTAATCTGTCACCCCAAAGAACTATTGCATTCACAGGGAGCGATTTTTAACGACAGAAAAACTTGAACATGTCAACAACCCATACTATTTAGTTGCAGAAAATAGTAATTCGAGTGGTACATGCATAGGACGGTAGCAGTCACGTATAGCGGCCCCTAAGACCTTAAGTCAGATAAATAGCTTTGGCACCAGCCGCTGCTAAATTCGAACCAAGGATGTCTCCTTTGATTCGCTATGCACTCAGTTTGCCTCGCTGGCAGGCTTCAGAACCCACTTGGAGGCCCCACCGCTCGCATGAGGCCACAAGACAAGCTTTGCACCGTTGTCTGCGGATGCGTTCTCCACGGTGATCGTATACTCCTTCCCCGCCAATGAAATACTGTGATTTCTCGACATTAGATAGAAGTCCCGGCAAGAGGTAAAACAAGGAAAATGCGACGAACAGGGTGTTGTTTTGAGCGTCCCTTTTGAAGGTAAAATAATGGCCGAAGGGTCCGACATCCAGATAAACCCTGCCATCACCGCCGACTGTGGTCGGAATGAGGCAAAGACCTGTCTGAACATGACGGATGATGTATCCCGTAGTATGTTCGTCAGACTCAAGCGTCCACTAGACAAGGAAACCATGTATTTAGTTATACCGTGTCGACAATGATAGACATAGATACGGACGACTTGGTTTGGGATGTCGAATGTCTCCCACTGGTGGAGCTTGCGACTGCCCGTACCGTTGGAGAAATCGAAGTCGATGGATTTCTTGGTCAAGATAGATTGGATGTTGTATTCTGTTCCGACGACAGCGTCGTTTGCGCTGACGAGCACGTTATCAGTACTATCAGATACAAATACTAGCACTGTCAGCTTACTTTGTCGCCATGTTGCTTGTAACTAGCTAAAGAGTGTGTTTGTTGGGCTCCGACTCTCCAGCACGAAGCCGTATTTATATCCTGCGGACTCAGTGCCAGCGTTAGCGAGCAGGCACACAAGTGACAGCCAAAGTCCCCATCTGTAGATGCTGCGACTACGCGATACAAGTGACTGAGAGGCCAATGGAGAGAGTGACAGTGCAGCATGCATATCAAGAGGCTGTGTCCACAGTACACAAGTGTAGCAAGCATTGTGTAGTACTCGTCCACAGGAGCTGTCGGTGCCCTGCTAAAAGCACGGAGCACGGCTCCATCCACCAAGCTCTTTGAACAGATTGTTGATGAACGTAGGCGTGACTGAATGGCACTGGCGGAATGGAGCTGACCGTACATCCATGCATGACAAATGCATCTGCTCTAGGATGGGTCACGGTTGCGTGCATGTCCGCGTATGCCATATCTATGCCAAAGAATTGACAGAAGCAAAAAGTTGTACCGTGATTCACTTTGAACGGACGCATTGATGAATGGAAGAGGCCCAGATTAAATATTAGACTGCTGCTCACGAATGATGGTTTATCAAGGTGCACTGTACATACCTGCAGAATATCACACTAACGTTTATGAGTCACGGAGGCTGGACGCAAGAAGAATGGAATGTAAGTGTCATTATAATACGCGAATCATTTGAGAACCGACGGTGCTTACCTTAACCTAGAAAGTAGTCGTTCTGGAAATAAAATCTTCTCGATAACTGAGTCCATGAAAACAATCGCGTTACGTATAAATCCAGAACCCTTTCACAACATAGTACATAATATACACGAAGAACCATTTATCTCACAGTCATACTCCACAAACCTACGAGTTTCGCGTCTCAGACTCCCGCCTAGTCGACGACGCGGGACGAACAGCAGGAGACTCCGTCTGGTTCTGCTCCCTTCCCTGTGGCTTATCTCGCGTTGACGATGCGGCGACGGTGCCATTACCGGCGGCGGCAGCAGCAGCCCTCGCGCGACGGCCGCGGCCTGCGGTGGCACTACTCCAAACAACTCTACCTCGCCCATCTGTCATGAAAGGCGGATCGGTGTCGTGCACGGCGGAGGGTGGGATCGTGGCAGCGTCGTCCTGTTGATTGGAGACGGTACCGTTGTCGCCTACAGATGTAGTTGAGCTGGGGGGCACAGAAGAGGCATCGATAGATGCCAACGTGTGCAGTCCTTCGGTTGACGGCTCATCGACGTGATCGGCGGGTGTAGCAGAAGCTATTCCATGAGTCCAGGGCACTGCGGCCCCCACCCTGGCAGAGGCATCGACAGGTGAAGGAGCCCGACCGGGAACGATTGTGCTGAACCGAGACGAAGCACTCATAGAGGATGAAGGACGTGACGTCAGAGCTTGCTGGTCACCACCAGCCTGTTCAGCCGATAGAAGATGGTTTGAGCCATTGGTAGAAGCGGTTGTAGCAGCACCTTCGTTAGAAACAGAGGCTCGGGGAGGCTCGGCTTGTGAAGCCTCGTGTGGCACTCGGGGTTGGTGTTGTAGCAGCAAAGAACCCTCGAGACCCACTTGCAACTGGAGTTCATCGTGAACAGCGGCGGCGGCGGATAAGCTCGGTTCTGTGCGTCCCACTGAGCTGAGCATTAGGCTTGAAATAATGTCATCCGCCTGTCAATTAAACCAGTGCGCCGCGAATATGTCTCGCTGTCAGTGACGGTCGTCTAACCGGTGCACACATGATAAGAGCAGTAGAATGGACTCACCAATCTACTGAGAGCTACATCTGTATCACGTATTTGTGCATCCTCAGCTTGAGTGACAATAGATGGCACGTCGTTGGAGGTACGAGCAACAGATGCGGCCAAAGTACGCAAACTGGCGATAATGGCGTCAAATTCGCTGACTGGAGCGCTATTGGATGCAGATGACGATCCTCCGGACCGCATTTGTTGACGGAGGACGCGATACTGTCTGTTCTGAATATATAGTCAGCAAGGATATAATCGATGACGGGAAGAGCATACCTGAATGGACTTAGCAACACCATGTTTGAAAACATGCGTCGTTCCGTCAAGGTTGAGGTGCGCATAGAAGCAGTCTTTCCCAAAGGGACAATACGTCCTACGCGACTGAAGCCAGTATCTTTTGCCAGAGATCAGCTTTAGCTTCAGCGCATGGTAGAGTCACGTACCTGCAGTGCACACGCGCCATGCTCGCTCTATACTGTTCAATTACAGCTGCCCTCTGTGGATGATCCTGGGGATAAAAATGGCTTGAAGGAGTGACAAATTGGGACGGAGCCCTGCAAAGTGGACATTGTTTCGTCACTCCGGAGCTAACGACATCTGGTGACTTCTCCTCAGGATTCCTCCATTCTTTAATACACTTAGGACGCAAAGAAATGTTAGGGGAGACGTAGGACGTGTACATGGGATAAACTTACGCCTACGCAGAAGATATGACTGCAGCCACCTGGGTGCCTGTGAGTGGGCCGATAAGCAATAAACGAGCGAATCTACTCACCTAGCAGACCATATGTCGTAGGTTTCTCATAGCATATAGAGCATATGTCTTCTGACTCGTCATCAGCCACAGGCTCTTGCTGTGGCGCACACTGAGGGCGTTCATGCGCGAACCAACATTCCGCCCCTCGCTTGCAGAACCCAGCAGCATAGAACTTGCACGTCTTGGCCTTGTCAAATGGTGTCATCTTCTCGTCTCCGTGCAAGAACTTGCATGTCCGTCCCGCGAGACACCCTGTTGAGGTGCCGTAGTATCTGCATATACCGCGGGGCTTGGATGTTACAGGTCTCGTGTCCGTCATTGCAGCGATTGTAAGGTAGTTAGATATTAGATATTCAGTTCTCCCGAGCTAGAAACAAAGCAAATCTAAGTCAGGATATGCAAAGTCGAGCTGGCGACGATGGAAGTCAGTCGAGAGGAGGCATCCCGACCTACAGAGTCCGGATGAGAGTCAGTAAGCCGGGCGCCAAGATTGATCAACGTGGATTAGAGAGGAGCGTTTCGGAGTTTGAGTTAAATCTATTTAACCGCGACATCTGCGCGCAATTGTTTTCTGCAACGACCCTCACCCCTCACAACCGCGTACAACAATAATGGTGAGCACTACTTTCTTGTTTTGCAGATTCTTGTCTGCATTATATGATGTTTGAGGCATTTGGCTTTAGTGGATCTTTCCGCGTTGCAGAAAATCAACTCAGCTACCTTCGGGCAGCTGCTTTGGCAGTGTGCTCGTTTTATCTGACTTTTCGTTGGCACTCTTCGAACACGCATGCTGATTCTATCTTTCGTTGCAGAACCCTGGACTCTACTGAGACTCATAAGATTCGTGATGTGTGTTTGCCACCATCTGTACGTAGAATACATTGTTTCTGCAATACCATGATGATATCATGCCTAGTGAAGTTTCTCGACGCCCTCGGGCAACACATAGCCACCTTGCTTTCGCACCTATAAGAGCAGATATGTTTTCAGGTGTCACCTGGAATGACTAGGGTGCATTCACACGTACCTCGTCAAAAACGTCCATGAGCAGGATACTCTTGTCGTGACCCCACGTCTCGCTCTCGAGCTTCCCATCTCTGATGTTCCTTGCCACTTCGTCTGCCTCGTAGAACCATCCGCCACCGACGTGGTTGAACGTCCTGGTTTCTTCTCGAACAACCTTCCCGCTCCCTGGCTTGTCGAAGTACTGCACAGTGAACGAGTTCGGCTTGTAAATCGGTGGTTGCACGAGGATGTTGCCGTTGCGATATCTGATTGTCACTGCTGGCGACGGTGACGGCACTGTAAGGCTACAGCTCAGGATTGCCTGTGCCTGGAGGTGTTCACTGAAGGTCAAGGTCCAAGACGTGCTACTGTCGACGCCTGTCAATGGAGTCTTCAGGATAGAGCCCGTGATGTTCGTCGGCCGTGCCTTCTTGTTCGCTGGATGCTCATAAAGTGCAAGTACTGCCCAGATCATAGGGTATGGACCTCTTTACTGGAGTGAGCTTACTCGTTCCACTTAGTGAAGTTAAGAATACTCACAGATCCAATAAAGCTCCTCCCCCAAGCTTCGGATCCAGTATACGGTGCGTCTTGGGGATATCTAGTTGGAATTTACTATCAGCTATACTGTTCATCGCACTCACGATGCGTCATCCAACTCACTCTCAATATCAAAATCTGCTGATAGGTCCGCCTGAAGGACGACAGGCACTCCAAGACTACCCTCCTCCGCAACCTGCTTGATCTCCTTCACGAGAGGCTGGAAACGAGTCCACATTGCCTCCATGAAGAACAACTTCTTCTCTTTCGCAAGTGCAAGTAGGTCACGGAGCTCCGCTGCGTTGGACGTTGTGGCCTTCTCGCACAAGACATGCTTTCCTGCGTTGAGCGCATCCTTAGCGTTCTCATAGTGCATGGTATGCGGTGTGCCTTCATAGTTAAGAGGGCGAAGATAAGAGTCAGCATTCGCATAGCATGGAATTGTGTGGCTCACCGATATAGATCGCGTCGACATTCTGCAAGGCACCTTGGTCAATAATCGTCGACGAGTATATGGCGAACTATACATACCGGATCGGCGTACACTTCGGCGTACGATCCGTAGGCTTTTGCATTAGTCTTGGGAGCGTGCTGGTCTATGAACTTCTGTGCGCTCTCGACGGTGCGTGAACCGACAGCGACGACTTGGTGAACAACGTCGTGTACATCACGTCTGGTATGAACGTCATCTGATTAGTATTACTCGTAAATCGCTACGGTGTTTCGGATGCGTACTCCTTGGGATCCGCTTGCAAGTCCTGCAAACGAGGTTGTAGGTTAGCCATGTCAACTTCCACAACCTATGTACGAGATCGAGACATACAATCGTAAACACCTGAGAAATCCAACCTGTGGCGATGATGCCCCATTTGAGAGTGTAAGGTGTTCCTGCCATGCTGTTCTCTGTCCTTCAGTTAATTGTACGAGTCTAGTGGCAAAGTGTCTGCGAGAGAACGATCGTCCTTTGGTCGACGTCTCCCTCCGCATATATATGTGCACGACCGCTCGCTCTCGTAATCACGGACAAGGTCCGGAATGGGGGCAGATATGTGGGAAGAACCTCGTGCTCGCTGCTAGCAGATAGTAGCACATATCTATGAGTCTATGACGTCGAAACCGAGCTTACTGAATGATTATCTGATTATTGATATGGTCGTATACGCACCGGTACGTAGTCCGAGAGCTCTAGGCTAGCGTACTCTGTCAGTAGCACCAGACAGCCATCCAGTTCTTCGCCTGAGCCTCTGGAAGAGCCAATTATCCGTTATCACGACGTTAAATCATACTCGCATTCTCTGAGCGCGACTTGGAAGTGGTTTGAAGGTTGATTATAATTCAATTTGATTAAATATACCAAGGAAGGTCAGCTGGAGTCCACTAAATAAAAGGGCCGATGGTGATATTCAATGACAATGGTGAGATCTACTGCTCAAGGATAGTACCTAATCATTTCGCTTGAGGAGTCGAGCGTACATGACGGGATTTTCTCCATAATCAAAAACAACACCAACGTCCACAGTCAAGTAGTCAAATAATCGGTTACTCATGGCTGCTTCGTGGAGTTCTAGAGGATCTATGTGGTCTCCGAGGCTGAAGTATCTGGCGTAGAGCAGCAGAAGAGACATAGCTTCTTCACTGCTGCGGCAGTTGGTGAATCCGAAGAGGTATTGGACCATCACGCAAGGGGCGCGATTGTACATGGGCGAGAGCAGTCGCTTGAGCTTCCATACGGGTGTCGGGTCATCCAGAGGGGTCTTCAGTGCATCGGCGAACAGATGCTCGCGAATACCAGAATGGCTGAGGTCTATGTTTTTGCTTTGAAAGAGTCGTGGGAGAGTACGATCCCGATAGGCTTCGAAAACCTCGTCGAACGTAGCCTTCAAAAATAGGGATCGGTAAACATTGTAAATAGTCTGCTCCTCGGAGAGGTTCGACGCCGTGCAGATACCAAAGCTGATCCACAAGCTGGTGCACGGGCTGATGACAGAGCCGCACAAAACCGAGGCGCAGAACAAGAAGCACTCGTAACGCGTCTTGTCCGATTGAAATTGCTCCACATAGGCCTTAATTTCGCCATTGGATGCACTTGGTGGCTTGCCTTGGTATATCCAGCCTGCGCGGAAGAGATCCTCCAACGGCCGAGAGTCGTTCAGCGTAAATTGCTGCGGTGCTGCGAGGATATCTTCATGCGCCAGGAACCAACGATAGTATTTGTCGTCTTTATCACGGTATACGCCTCGAATTCCTTGAACGAGAGTGCCAGAGAGTCGCCACTGCTCGAGCTGACGTGGCTTGACGTTGAAGTCCCTGATGACTCGCGTGTACAAGCCGAGAAGGCTTTGGCGGTCCGCGGTAGTGGTCAGCCGACCGTTGGTGAATCCCCAGTTCATAGATGTAAGCCCATCCGCGGGAAAACCGCCATGATATATCGCGCAGGTAAGGATATCTGCAGATGTAACGGGCCGCTTGGGGTGGCACTCGAGGATATGACCGCGCCTCCAATGTTCGGTCTGACAACGTTTGTCGCAGTACCAAGTGGATCGACATCCTGCGCACAGGCGAAAGGTAGGAGAATGGCAAAAGTCGCACGGACGGCCGGGCATGCGGATGACGATTCTCCGAGATAAAGAGTGAGACAGTTAGGGAGGAGTAGACCGAGGAGTATGACACTGGATGCGAGCAAATAGGGTTATGAGGAAAGTGGTTCGTCGTCAATGACAGTGAATTAGACACACCTGCGTCGGCTGATAACGAAGAGAGGGTTTAAGGACGTCAAGTAGGAAAGGCTGGTGAAGCTAGAAAGCTGGGCTGTCGATATTAATACTCAGAGAAGAGGCACGCGTGCAAGCCCGAAGAGGCAGTTGGGAGTATGTTGGGCCTTTGCTGCCACTCTGCCATCACGGCCTTCGAATACCTTTCATTATGCATCTGCGCGGCCTCTCAGGGTCACCTTGATATCAGAAACTTGAACAGGCCTCAATGAAGCATCCAAGGCTAACGTTGACTGCAATATTCATGGCACATAGAACTGGAGTAGGCAAATGTCAATTAAGGAAATAATAGAAGTACAAAGAAGAGAAATAAGATCCACATGCCAAATATCGGAATACCATAAATCAAGGCCGTAGGCCAGCTACGGTACAGTCCGCGAATTCAATGCCTCTTTCACCGTGCTTCTCTCTCCTAGCAATGCAAACATCTGCCATCGCTGATCACGCACTTCGCTCTTCCGCAGAAGGTACGGATCGTCATCGGTGTTGTCGTTCTCCCCCAACGCGAGACGCATGGCCGCCGCGGACTTGTATGGTAACATGGCAGGTGAGATTGTGAATAGGGTGCTGAATGAGTTAGCGGATAGATGGCTCGTCGAGGAGTGCCGTGATGATGGTTTGATAGAGGTTATAGCATGGGAGGTAGATGTCATGGAGAGAGCTCCGGTAATTAGCTGTTTGAGCTTGTACTGAACATAGCAATGAATATATTGGCACAGTACATGAAATGACGAACGCGCATACCTCAAAGGCGAGCATGAGTAGATGTCCCACGTTGCGATTCGGAGCAGCAAGGTTATGTTGAGCCGAGATGAGGTTAATGCGGTCTGATATGTGTTGGAGGGTAGGTGCACGGGTCACGGAAGCCAGATGTAATGGGAGCCTGCTCCCTGGGGGTTCTGTTGGTGAAACAGCTCAGAACTGACAACACTCCCCCTAGTCAGTATACACACCTCCGCGTTCGGGCAAAAGCACCACCCCTCTCTCCATCGCAATCTCATCCCTCTCGCGTCTCGGTTTACGTTCCGTCCCTAAAGCCGCCGTTTCCAACCCTCGTAACCGTTCTCTCTCCCGCTTTCCTAAACCGACAATCCATCGTTTGAGTCTTGAAGAACGTAGAGTATATGTGTCATCATCCTCTCCTTGATAAGGGAGCGTACGCCTTCTCTTCCGCGGTGGCGGTGCAGGTGCGTCCGGTGGCGGCGTTGGAGGTGCAAGGTGTGCAGAAGGGTCCAATAATGATACAATCAGCGAGTTATGTAGTTGAACTGAGTATATTGAGCTTTCTCTGTATGATACGTAGGTACAAAGGAATACGCACTGGATGTAATGTTGTCCGGTCCGAGACAGTTCTTGATCTGTTCATCGAATTCAACTCGGGAGAGGCGGCCACATAGGTATTCCTGGAATATCTTGTAGTAGAGTTGTGTATTAGGTCCAAGTGCTGCAGCCAGTTGTGCCTTTATCGTAGACGTCGACGAGAGCGACATGGCCGATGCTCATGAGAGCACTGGTGGCCGCCGTGAAGTGAATCATGCAACGCCACAAAGGCCAAGGCGCTTGCATCTCCTTTTGTGGACAATAAACGCCCATTGACCCTATATCATTCCCGCCTTGTGACTACTACAACCGCGTACTCCTCGTCGTTGCTGCTTTGGTTTATCTTGCTCTCGCATCTCGCAAATTTATCTGCATTCAACCACTCTACGATGGCCACTACATACGCAGACCAGGCCTCCCAACAAGCCGCCGCATACTCCGCCTACACCCCTACGCCCACAGCGCAGGGCTCGTCGTCACAACTCGCCACTCCGGACCCTTCACAATACGCTAGCACGTCTGCGGCACCGCAGAACGCTGCCTCGTCGTCTAGTCAACCAGCAGGTTCTCAGTCGCCGGTGAAACAGGGAGCTGAAGTGACGAGGAAAGACAAGACGTTGGCAGAGTTCCTGTTGATGCTGGATGACTATGAGCCTTTGGTAAGTCTACATTCTTCTTGACATAGCAAGTGCTCGTGCACTGGTTTATGGAGAACCTGCCTCCGCGTGCGACACGCTATTGAACGGTATAGATACTAATACCCTAATCGTAGATACCGAATGAGGTCACAGACTATTACCTGCAACGAGTAGGCTTCGAATGCGAGGACGTTCGACTGTGAGTGACACGTTCTCTTACTCTCGTACCTCCTATGACCTATCCACATATCCCTTATCGTGTCCTTAGAAAAAGACTGCTGTCCCTAGCCGCACAAAAGTTCGTATCCGACATCGCACAAGACGCATACCAACATGCTCGGATACGCACCAATGGCGCCGGAGGTCGCTCGCGAGCAACTCAAGGGCCTACATCAGCAAGAGTGAGTGTTTCGCAACGTCCTTTATCTCTCCAATATACATGCATGATTTACGACGTGGTGCTCACGCCTCTGTATCTGTGTCCAGGACAAAACAAAGACGACTTTGATGATGGAGGACCTCAGCAGTGCGCTGGCAGAGTACGGCATCAACTCGCGCAAGCCTGACTTCTACATGTAATCTCTCATCAGCGACCTTAAAACTCGGTTTAGGCGAGTGTATTCGTGGTTTGGTACCGGCTGAACGCCACCGCAAAGTAGCGTGTACTCTCTGGACGTTCTTGAAGCCTTCCACATCCTTCTCTCTCCCTTCATTCTTGACATCGCTTTCTGCCATCTTTCTGCCATGCATTTGACTATGTATACTGTACACTATCTTACCTGAATGCTATTCTTCTCTCCGAGCTTTGCGCTCTAAATGACAATCCTGGCCACAGCGCACAAATATGGCCGCCAGAACGCGAGCGGTCAAATTCTCCATTAAATCCCCACAAGAAAATAACATACGACTTTGAACGTAAACAATAGCAGAGATATCTCGACAACAGCACACACGGAGGGAAAACAAAAAGTGAACATGGCATACTCTCGCCCATTAATACTATTAAACTGTCCTTCACTGATCGTCTCTTATCGCGGCCTCTGTCGAGAGCAAAACCAACATAAGTCAGTACGATGCATAGGGAGAAGAAGATAGACGGTACGCACTGAAGAACTCATACGACATCCAGCACAGGGCGTTACTGGGCATAAACGTCAACACCCGCGGCGCCAACCCCCTCGAGAACCCCTTCAACCCGTCCCTCGTCCAAATAATCCGGAACGCGTCCTTGAGACCCCTCGCATGTCTGATTTCCATATCCTGCGAGTTCCCTCTCGTCTGCAACAGCGTCTTCGCCACGTCCAGCGGAGTAGTCACCGCGCCCGCCACGGCACCTGCAAGACCGCCAGAGACGATGTGCGTCGAGGGAGAGTACACGCCCGAGGGGTTGAGGAGGGTTTTGAGCTGCTCGTACACTGTGAATTGGACGGCGGTGAAGGGGACGGTCATGGTGAGGGTTGTGGGGTAGGAGACGTAGAAGGCGTTGAGGCCTTCTGTGCGGTAGACGGTGCGTGCGCAGGTGAGGGCGGAGCGGAATTCGGACTGGTGCATTTGCATTCTTTGCTTGATGACTGTGGACGTGGGCGGTTTGTCAGGGCACGGGACGTGTGTGGCGGGAAATGAAGGGACTCACCATCGAATGGGTTCATGAGTGCGTCACTGGCGATCGTCGCTGAAGCACCTGCTAGTGCTATTGTGGGAAAATGGTCAGTGTTGTTCTTATCCGTGGGACATACGCGCCCAAATTCGCAGCTACGCACAAGTGGCAATCCATTGGTTCTTTACGCCATCCACGTTTCCTCCTGCAAACTCCTTGACTGCCTCATATGTACCGAAATGTACCGCGTGCGCGGGCCCGGCCCCCATAATCACAGATGAGACTCCACGCCACAGTGCGCGCATGCCCTCGGTCGAAGATATGCGAGTGAAGGCGTTGCCAATGCCGGTGTACACGGCTGCTGGCGACGTCGCAAAGACTTGCATTCGTGTCTGCGGCGGGTGATTTGTTTAGGATTTTGAGCGAAAGAGGAAGGAATCTTTTTACGCACTTTAATGCTGTCCACCGGGAACATCACAGCGTGCTCTGAGATTCCGGCCTGGGGAGAAACCCGTTAAATTCGACTCTCAACTACGCAATCTCAGCCTCTGCCCAAGCACTGTTCTCGGCCTTGATTGACAAAAGGAACTTGGACTCACCAGGGCACCTGCGATCATGCTGACCTGGCACATCCGTCAGCAACCTATTCGTATCGTATGTGCGAAAAAGCGACTCACACCCAACCCGGCGTTCGGTGGGAGACCCTCGTACTCGACTTCTTCAATGGCTTCCATGGTCAGCGTGGTAGTTGAAGACAAGGGGTTGTTTCAGCGCTGTGTAGTCACTTTGGAGCCCGTTCGAGGAGTTGATCTTGTGGACGGAGAAACCCACGTATCAGATAAGTGCTAACGAGCAAACTCGTGCTGCGTGTCTGACGTAGCAGAGCCCAGCCGATTGTCCTGCGTGAACAAAGGAAAACGTGAGCTGGCTGCGTGCGCGCACTTTGCAGGTGATGGTGGTCGGTAGACAAGACGCAGCAAGACCGGAGTTGGTCTGTGGCAAGGGTGGTCGCGTACCTGCGGATACGAGTGCTAAGGACCGTGTGTCCGTACCTCTAAACCCGTGTGACTTTCGCCCTCGTTTCTTCGCTCGGCCGTCCGGATAATGCACTTGGACCAGCTGACGGTGTGCGAACAAGATGTCCGCTTTTTATGCAGACGTGTGCACGCTGACGGGGAGGTGGTGGTCGAGGAGGAAGGTGGGAGGATTGCCGGCCAATCACACGCGCCGCCCACTACCTCCGCCAATGACAACCCCCGCAGCGTTTCACTTTGCACCGACCACACCCGAGCCCGACGGCCGTTCTTACGCATGTTTTATTGCTAACAGATGCGTCTCTAGCGGCCGTGAGATACACATCCGTAACCTCTCACAAGGATGCAAATTTCGAGGATATTTATTCTCAGCCAATCGTGGCCGTCTACGAATCAGCCAATCAGCGCGCGAAGTGACTCACAGTCGACTCTATTGAGGTGGGAAACAGATGTGCTATGAATACTGAGATACACGCAGCCTTCGTGTGGACCGGAATAGATACTCGGCCATGGCAATTCATTTTGGAACACACAGCTGACAGGGCCCGGCATCTTATCAGCTGAGAATAGAGTCGCCAGCCCCGGGGTACGACAGCGGTGATCAAGAAACATTGAGAACAGGTGCACTGACAGCCTATCGAAAACCCGAAGTACATTAGGTTTTGTGTGGCAGGACGGTCTGGAGTAGCAATGTGGCGTCACAAGTAGGTATTGTGCCGAGGGCTACCCTAAAGAAAGAGATGTCCGGTGAGCTTGTGCCAAGAGAGCAGATAAGACGAAGCCCAGTATAATGTAGACACTCACCGAGACGAAGAATTATTAAGAGCCGTGTACCGTAATTAGGAAGTTGGGCATATGTATAGTGCATTCTCAGAAACCTAGTACGTGTTTGAGTCACACAGTCGAAATTATTCAAAAAGGACACGTACTCATGCTACCAACTACACGAACTGCCCTGCCACATTCTCTATCAATGCTACAAGTCTTCGCTTTCGGGCCCGTCTTCATCAGAATCCGAGATATCCGATTCGTCGATGTCGTCGTCTGAACTATTATACTCCTCATCCACAATCCTTCGCCTCTTGGTCAAAATGCCGCCGCCTGAACTAGCATTCCGCCGTTTTTTGCCAGTACTCGAACAGCTTTCAGATACCCCCGTCGCTGCGACGTAGATCCACTCGCGCAAACCCACAAACTGATCTTTAGTTTTATCCATCAGACCATCCACCTCGAGCTCATCAACGGCCGATTTCAATGCTGCTATTAGAGTCGAATGAGAGTCCAGTTCACGTGGTCCATCCCTCTGAGAGGCGGGCTGGAGAATCTTGTCATCTGCGGCTTTTTTTGACAGTCTTGGGTCTGCTGAAGTAGATGGGATAGCATTCAGTAGAGGCAGGCCCGGTAGTCGTTGGGGTGGCGCGTATGTCAAGTCTATATCCGCTGTTGAAATATCGCTGGAGGTTATGGCATTTATACCCTCGAGCAGGATAGGTGCATACCTTCGCCAGAGTACTTCTTCAGTGCATTGGCATCAATTCTCTTGTAATGCTCCTTGAGTATATCATAGAGGCGAGCGACAAGGTTCTCGAGAGCCGTTGAGACATAGCCAGATATGAAGTTCCAATCCAGCTTCCCTGCAGTCGCACAGAGCATTTTATCGTTACCCCCGCGTACCAAACCCCTGTTTGTCACAACACTGCGGTGAAAATATTCGTTCACGTGATCGCTCAGGTCCGCATTTGTTGCGTTGATCTGGACAAGTTTCGCATCAGGAGTATCTGGGCGGATGAGGGTCCAATTATGGCGGTGGAACCGCAAGCTGCAATACGTAATGACGTAGATGAACGATTCCAGATCGTCCGCCAGATCGTTGGGCTTGAGGGGGTACTTCAGTGAGACAGCCGACATGAATGGCCACGTTCCCTATCACCGAACATGTGCATTAGAATCTAGCTACAGAGTCCTCCGAATAGAATAATCACTCACGGAGCGGTTGTTCTGAGTTCTTGGCCCATTCAGCCCACTTTTAGACTTACACATATCCCAATCTACAAGAAGGCCTTTCACGTTGTTCGTCCCGGATTCCATTTCCTCTGTAATTTCCTCGTCTTGATCGACTAATATCATGATGTTGTTCGCACTGATATCCCGGTGGAGGATACCATCGTCTTCTATCTCCCAAGTCGCCTTGTGCGCTAGAAGATCCCCAGTTCAGTAGCGGAAAGCGAGACGGGAGTTGACATACCCTTCAAAGCATGGAACACTGCAGTGATAAGCTGACCAGAATGCGCATAGGTATCCAGAGCGCGCGCAAGTTCTGCCAGGACGAGACGGCAGTGTACGCGCTTGCATGGAGCCTGATCTCCCTTAAGGTACTCATCAGTGACAGTCTTCTGAGATCCTCCATCCACGTCTCCACCCGCGATAGCAGTGGCAACGTAAGGGACTTTGGCCTTCGCTAACACCTCGTAGATACCGAGTTCCTGGGGAATGTCCGCCGAATCAGGGCGCCAGTAATCCTTCAAGAATCCCAGCCGTCCGGTTTCCAGGATGAATGCCACATATCCCCTGGTAGCGCGACCGATGAGAGAGTACGAGGCGGTGCTGTACTTTCCTACAAAAAACTCGCTTGCCCCGTTGTCACCGATAGGGGGGCATCTAATCTGCGAGATAGCAATTAAGATGGTGCTATAACAACAACAACGAAGGATGAGCACATACCTTGTAGATTGGATGCAGTATTCGCGTCGTGGGATGAAGTATGCCTTCCGCGCATTCACGAGCATACCAATTCTTATGGCGTATCTGAGTGAGCTTCGTGATTTCCATCTCATCAGCAAGGGTCGCTGATGTATCGTATCCAAGCTCTGCTCGAGACATGAGCGCCAGACGATATACGAAAGTGAGCAGTTTTCGAGGCTTCTTCACGAAATCGAAAGCGGTTGAAATTATACAGCCTGTCCGGTCCCAGCGCATGATGCGTGCCTTAGTCTTGAAGATGTGGAGCACGAATACGAAGGTTCGGTGCTGACGGAGCATAACCTGACTGGCGTACTTGGCGACTCGGAGTCGAGCTTGAGCGTGCTTCCCTTTCTCAGTTTGCCGCAGGAACTTGTTTCCCTTGAAATAGAAAGCAGATTCAACAGCGTTACGCTCCACTTCGATCGGAAGTGTCATCCAGGCCCACGCCGTGCGCGCGATACATGTGCCCTTGGTGATAGAATTGTCCATGTCACGAAAATAGCCTGCTTTTGCCGCGTCCGTAACAGGATACATCGCCAAGTGGGGCTTCATGTCGTCTTCAGACGTTTCGGGCCAGGCGGAGACATCTTTGAACACGTATTTCTCATGCTTGGAATCAACTTGAACAGATCCTGCTACATCAGCAGCCGCTTGTAGGATAGCGCACTGGTGGTATACGAAAGCTTTGAATACAGGAGGACCTTGGATAACATGATCTTCGATACGTACGAGGGGTTCGTATGACTCTTTCTCCTTAGTGACTTTGCACAGGCGAGCAAGGTGCGGCTTCACCGTCTCCATCAGACTAGTGTACTGGTCGTTCGACAGATTCGGGGCATGTGAGCCGACCTTCACATGAGACGACAAAACGGTATCAATATGTTCTTGGTAATAGCAGACTTCCATCTCTCGCTGTAGCTTGTCCAAATAATCCTTTGTATGGTACTGCAAGAACGCGGAGACCTCCAATTATGTATGTGGAGGGCAAGGTAACCCCGGCCAGTGCAAGTACTATAACAGACATTCAGCATCATGAATATGAACCCAAGATTTAGAGCACATTGACCTACTATATTTCTCTGTAGGCAGCCCTTTTCACTTATGCCCAGAATTCGTCGCGAGACCTGTGGTAATACCCAGTGGCCAAAAGTTGTGCCACCGTCACGGTGTCAAGAAGTTACAAGTTCAAGTTCAGGGAATGCCAGCCAATCACGCGTCGCGGAACAAGCCGAGTTTATCTCGATCTTCTCATCTCCTGCCCAAAAAGGCAGTGTAAGTAATGACTCAACCCTCCAATTCGGGACGCAGTGGGTATCAGTAGGTGAACCCGGGTTGTTTGTTCTGATTCTTCCTTATTTTATGTGTGGTCATTTTTTGACTAATTTTGCAATCGATTGGTATGCTGCTTGCCAGACTGCGGCCATATATATACTTAGTACTAGTAAGACCGCTCTTGCTTCAATTCCACTACATCTGCTATCAAACTCGATACGGGCGTAGATTGAATTGTATGGTAACGAGAGATCTGTCAGGCACTGGCAGGCCTGCGCTGCTTGATCAAGAGCGAATATCAGAATCATATTGTGGCCGCGCGCTGGCACCCTGCAGACTCCCTGCCGGCTTGACATGTACAGCCAGCCAAAAGTCATATTGATTTCATTGTTCTTATTTAGGCAAAACGTCTTTAGAATCATAGACCGGTACCTCCCATGAATTTGAAGATATTATCGGACTAAGACTGTTTAACTGAGAAAACCGTGTGAGAAGGTCGGATTCAAGTCCGTGTGCAGATGGGCCTATGTAGCATCTCGCCGTTCTGGTTACGTGATCACGGAAGATAATGAATACAAAACAGGTAGAATAGCGGGCGATCCTGGATACATCAGCTTCTGTGTATAGCTATACAATCTAAAAGGAAACGTGACGCCACATTTATGTGGACTTTTGGGCCGCGGCAAGCCTGTCGTGTTCTTCGATATCCCTGCAAGTCAAACAGTAAGTATCGCTCATAAACACATAGAAACGAGACGCACCGTGCCTCCCATGGATAGTCGAGCCTGTGCGAAGTGGTCAGCTTACGAACGTCAACGCGAATGTTCAGGGGCTTACCAGAGATCATCGATTTCCTCACCAGCAAAGTATCTAACACGAGAATAACGCGTAAACACAGTAGCAAATGATAACTGGATAGACTTACGGGAGGTCCTCAGGCAACTTGCCGAGCTTCTCTTTCCGCTTGTTGTGCACAACGAAGATACCAAACTCGGTGCGCTTGCCTTCGCGTTCAGCTTCAGGCAGCGCCGCAAGCTCCTTCTCAACGTCCTTCTTCAGCTCAGAAACAGCATATTGAAGTGTCTTGCGGGAATCATCAATCTCATCCTGGATGAGGAAGGTAGAATATTATATCCTGGGTGCCAGAGAGATCGATAGTGGAACGCACGATGATGAGAGCCCTTCTTCCGAGTAGGATCTGTGCACCTTCAGGGCCGCTGAATCAAAGAGCCGTAAGCATTATAAGATATGCAGACAAAAGTTGTACATACAGCCACTGTGTGCGAATGACCTCCGTGCCTATCTGCTCTGCGGTCGTACCTGGCAGGGACTCGTATAACGAGAGGCCGATAGCGACGATAGGGATGTTCCTTCCTGTGTTTGGGTTTTTCAGGAATGTACGCTAAGATATAGCAAAGATATCAGTACATTCTATGCGATGTAGACTGATGATGATAACTCACCAGCACACGAGCGGGGAAGAATCCTCTGCATAGACAAGGAACGTTAAACAACCCGTCCCGAGCGGATCGAGCAAGAATTATGATACTTGCCCTCCACCTAAAGCGTGAACAAGCAAGGTGACACAGAATTTGTCAGCGCAGATCCCAGAAGCCAGTTCGGCATATGTAGAAGGACCCGCTCAGGTAGCCTTACCGATAGCGATGAACAAGTCCGGCTTGTAGTCGGCGATCTTCTTTGCAGAGTCGCGGATGAGGTTGTGGACTTCATTGTACGTTACGCGGTGATGTTGAGGCTCAGACATCCTGGTGAATATACAAGCTGGAGAAATAGAACGAACGAGGAGGGAGAGAGATGGTAAGAAAAAAGTCAAGCAGCCTCAGTGGCTAATCAGCAGCTCGCATGCAGATCCGATCTGAGATTGCTGTTATCGCGGTGATGGCCGCAGGCGCTTCGAGTTTCTGAAATGGCTCGAATTTCTTCAAGTCCCTCCTCCTCTGCTTGCTATACTCTGGCTTCAACTTCTCGTTTCTCTCGTTGCCATAAACTGGGTATAGAAATTGGGAGCAAAATATGTCTGAAGGGAACTCAGGAGGGCCATCAAATCCGCCAAAGGCAGTACCTAGTCTCGTCAAAAAACAGTCTGACGTAACTCGCCTGGGCACCCAGAAACTCAAGTTCGTACCGACACTACCTGCAAGGAGAAAGAAGGAGTAAGTACGTCGCGCATTTACCTCTATACAAAACCATTGCTACGTACTTATGCGTGCGTGTTTCTGAACGCCAGGGATGCCAAAGAGGTGAGATGAAATTTAACTTACATCGCAGAAACACGCGTTGAGCCGCGTTCTCCAGCAGGAAGCAGCTCCAGTGCCGTCAACCAGTGCCGACAGAGGTCGTGGACGTGGACGCGGTAGAGGAGAGGACAGAGGACGCGGTAGAGGACGTGGCGACGGGCCAGGTCGCGGTGGCGCACCGCCTCGTCCACCACAAGTCGAGATGACCGCTAGCGGTCCCTTTGCGATGGGTCCCGCTATGCAAGGTGCGGCTGGCGCACGTCGTGCAGCTCCTCAATCGAACTTCATGCCTATCATGCCTGGTGGACCATCTCGAGGCCCTCTTGGTGCTGGACTAACTAACACGACTGCTCCGGGAGTTGGCATCAAGAGGGAAGTAAACGATTTGGGTTTGCCGAAGAAGGAGGAAGGGCCCGTGGATGACGATGGCGAAGTGTACTCGGATCCGGATGAGGGTGTTGAGATTGTGGACATGGAGAATGTACGAGGGATGGATTGGATGGCGCCCGAGAGTTTGAGGAAAGAGAAGGCGAAGGGAAAGGGAAAAGGGAAAGCACGGGCGAAAGAGGTAGATGCGAAGGGGAAAGGAGCTGTGAAGCCGGACGTAGAAATGGCAGACGCGGCACCCTCGCGTGTTCAGAGTGAAGATGCGGATAGTGCTGAAGACTCTGGAGAAGCAAAGGTTAATCTTGCCAATGCTCTCAATCTCAGCGATAGCGAAGAGGAGGAAGAGATGGAAGATATCATACATGACTTCGCCTCGCGCTTGGACGTAAATACGGTGCGCATGTTTCACCCCTCCTTTTCCTCTCGTCGTTGAACGATTTGCAGGACGGCCTTCAGGGCCATGAGCCGCTGTACTTCTTCCAATTCCCACATCCATTTCCAACATTTGTCTCTCCTTCGACTGTATCGGCGGAAGATAAGGGGAAGGGGAAGGAAACCATCTCTGAGCTGCCCGATGTTACGTCGAAAAAGGTCTCCTTTGCACCTGACGTGAAACCTGCTGCGCCGTCTGGTCCCTCTGGTCAACCTACTCTCGTGCAGCCTGGGCAGACAACGGACGCAAAGCAAGAAGCAGAACCGACGGTCGAAGGTGTAATTGGTCAGCTCGAAGTGTATGCGAGTGGGATAGTCAAAATGCGCCTGAGCAATGGCATATTACTGGACGTGAGTACAGGCCTTACTTCCTCAGTACGGATAGCCAACTCGTTTCATCCCCTGCGTTCAGGTCACAGGTTCGACACAGCCGTCCTTCTTACAGCACGTTGTGCATGTCGACAAAGAGAACAAGCGGCTCTGCGTTCTTGGCGAGGTATACCGACGCTTCTCTGTCGCTCCTGACGTTGATGCGCTGCTAGAGACCTTGGAAAACGCAGCCAATCAGCAGCCTGTTGACGATCTAGGTGACTTAGACGGGCTGATAGTTATGGACACCACATAACTTTATGGCAACATTATGCGCGTATCAAGCACAATTGTATCTGGTACAACCATGATGACGTACATAATGCAGGGATCTTCGAAGAACTTCATTGCTCTCATGTTGATCCGGATGTTCGCACCACTCTGCTAATCGCAGGTTTACTGACTGTCGTTTCACGTTTCAACCCGCCGGCTTGTGGGAGGAAGCACGAATCGCATCCTCCGTAAATTGACCCGGACACACATGAAATGTGCGTAAATACACCGAGACACCATCCTCGATGCTGATAAATTGTTCGTGGATATACAGCCACTGCCAGTGTGATCCTGGTGTAGCATGTGCGCTGGTGGATATTGACAGGCCCACATCGCTGCCTAAGTGCCATTCTTGCTATGCCCCACGTTTTCGCCAAGGCTCTTATACCATTTCCCGTGCCTGATCAGCACTCTCCAGCCTCGAGCCGTCGTCCTGCCGCGGGCGGTGCATTTAAATGAGCGCCTGTGAGGTCCTTGGACAGGCAGCGCCTCGCGAGTCAGTAGTACGTACCTCGCCATACCTCTCTGAATGCGGATTAGCACGCCTTCACCTTTCGACACGCGAGGCAGTTCCATATATGGCTAACTGTCAGTGGATTCGTCGGCAGTGCCCTGTAGCACAGGCGACAACGCACACACAACAATAAAGTAAACGGTCAAATACCGTGAGTTACTGGTCTAAGGTGTTCTCAACGGTTCAGCTTGCCGTTTCCTCCTCCACTGAACCATTCTCACCTCCCACTGTCCCATCATGCGCAAAGAGACAAGCGGATGCTGCATTGCCATGCTGGTAGTGGTTAGTCACGTTGCATCCGTCGGCTCTTCTCCCCTCTAACGCGCCATACCTACAGCTATGGCTTGGTCTGAACGTAGCGGATGGATTTTGGATCTACTTCTGTCAGTAGCTGTGTTTACTTGTCACACATCTCGTGACTTACTCTGGTCATTCCCTCCTTGCAGATGTCCATGGCGTCGTCGACCCCATTCCCCGCAATGCTGTCAACTGCACGGGATCTGGGTGGACGGGCTACACAACCATGATGTTCTTCTTTGGCCTGCCATGGGGTATCGCGAATTTGGTGATGTCTTGGTGGATCTTCGTCAGCGTTCTCAAAGGTCGCATGATGTTCACGAGCACTTTCATGCGAGTTTCCCTCGCCCTTTTCGCCATCTTCATCGTAATTCCCGTTGGGATCTTTATCACCATGATACCGTTCTTTGGAGGCTGGATTGTCACGCCCATCGTGCAAACCGTAAGTCTCTTGCCAATCAATGCCTTTGCATACCTGCTCACCTACGATTTCAGTGGACGTATCATCATCGCTGCGACGACTACCCGATGTACGCAATTTTGGACGTAAAGGCGTATAATGGGCCATCGTATGTCAAGAACGTCGCATATTTCTACATCAATGGGAACAACAACATGCAGTTCACCTACGAGATCTCCAATCCGGAGGACGACGACCAATGGTTCTTCCGACTCCGTAGGTGGAACGTGGAGCAGTCCACCATCCCCATCGACTTCTATCCTACTCTCCAGAGTGTAGGCTACAACTTCGAAACTGGCGTTCTGTCCGGCAACTGCACCGTTCCTTCGTCTCCATCGGCCATCGACAACAGCACTACGACGAACTCATGTGTCACTGGAACGTTCGAGCAAGGGACCAAAGACTTCTTCTTCAATGTCACCTCGACGATCCCCCTCAACAACACCGCCAATGCCAGCGCGACGGAACCTACCACCTCATACTTGGGCATACGCGACTCTCCTTGGTATGTGGGTGGCTCGCCTCCAGCTCTGATCCTGCGAGAGCAAGACGGTATCGATGGCGCCTTGGACAACATCGTGCTTCGGACTGCTGTGGTCAAGCCTCACGACTGCACAGAGCTCAAGGTGTGCATTGCCGGGGTGAAAGGACGAGAAGGGGGACCGGTTATGGCTGAAGTATTGGGCCCGCTGGGCGTGTTGTTGATGAGGCAGGTCGACTACGGGGTGGAGTGTTCTCAGCCTGTTGATCCTTGATGGACTCTTATTTCGATTCGATGTGGCCTGCTTCTCGACTCGAAGACCTGCCGGAAATAGGGCACTCCCGGGGGCAAGGATTAATTACTTGTAAGCCGTCGCGCTGTAACAGTAGTGTATCACTAGTGAACATGTACTCATTACAATACCCATTAAACACAACTACATCTCCTCTGAGTATAACTACGTATACCAGCTATAGATTCGAATGATCTGTTGCATAGATCCAGTATAGATCCACGGGCGGAGATAAGTATCAAAACTCCCAGGTACAAGGTACATAAAGGCTGTTTCACGAGCGTATTGAACACTCGAAGTAACTCGGCTATATGCATCTGGTGATAGCTTGTCTAGTACATATCTCAGTCCAAGCCCACCGTACATAAGCACGTAAACATACAATATTCATGGATTGTCTCCTACCACTGGCACGAAGCATTACCAGCTGCGCGTCCAGGAAATCTAAAACCCCAACAGTGTCATATATCCAGGATATCAGCCTGAATCAGGTATCGCACAACACTCTTGTAAATCACTGGAACATTACACAACCTCAAAGGAACACACAAACCCGGAGTTTTTGATCTTTTCCAAGTCACCTTGATTGACTTTATCTGCATTCCCAACGATAAGACGGCCCAGCTTCCTTTCATCGGCGAATTGTCCTGCCCACCACTGCAATGTCTCGACGAGCGATCCACTTATAGTCTTGTCCTCTTCCTCGCCTTCCTCCTCTTCTCCGGAATCTGATTCCTCGTCTGATTGCATGCCCTCGGCCTGGAGAGGTTCCCACTCGGATCCGTCTATCTCAAGTGTTTGAAGGCTAGGAAAGACAGGCTGCTGAACATCCTCAATATCTTCTCCTAACCATCGTACGAACTCCTTTGAATGACCTAGTACTCTGAGTTCTTGCAGTTCCGGCATCGTTTCTTGAATAGTGCGCCAAAAGTCGTCCATGTATCCCGTCTCGTCCGTTTGCCAAGGATCCTCTATGTGTCCCAGCAAATGCAGAGTAGTTACGCTGGAAAGTGAGCCGGCGCATGACTTTAAGACGTGGCAGAGACATAGGAGAAAGCTGTAGTAGTTCGTGCGAAATAGGGCGCTGAGAGGCCTGCTCTCTGATTGAAGATATGACTCGGTGTCAACGCGTCTTCTATCATGAGCATCTCTATTCGTAGAGTCGCGTTCAGAGTTAGAGGGGCGTGTCGACTCGGATCTGAAGAGCTCGATTTCGCACTCAAAGGTGTCGCTGTCATCAGGCGAGCCTATTGTAACACAGCATTTAGTGACGGGTTGCTTTTGCGGTGGTCCAATTGAGGTAATCGAGCGACCGGCAAGTGCATCAGCCAGCACTTCGCAGATATAATCCAGCGGTTCTCCTCTAAAATAATTGTCGCCGGCCGAAAAGAAAATCTCCGTAGACGTCGGAATGACCAGATGTCGAAGGACGGTCGCTGCACCTACGCCAATGTCGTACGGAGATTCGCCCTCATCTCCTATAGGTGTCCACCAAGCACAGCTTCCTCTAAATCCAATCCCTTGAAGGCGAGGGAGGCGAACTAGATCCGATGCACTTGCCCGCAAGTTATGATTAGAATCTCCAGACGATGCCTTCATGACCTCCCCCAACACCAGAACTTCGAGATTCGGCAAGGTACGCAAGAGGTCGAGTATAGTCTCGGAAGATACAGGTGATTCGAATCGGTTGAGGTATAAACTCGTGAGTGGTGATCTAAGGAACGGCTGAATGATGTGCAGATCAGACACAGAACTTGAAGTCCATTCGCTTGACCTATGATTTGAATCATGGCCGAAGGACAGATGTCGCAGGCGTGAAAGTGGGCTGCGGGAGAATTTGATAGTAGGGGCGGCGGGCCATTCCATGTCATACAAGAGCTTGATATCCAGTGCATCAAGTAGTGGTGCACCTAAAGACGGGTCCGCGAGAGCCGCGACAATGCCCGACGCAGTAAACGGGTTAACGACTATAGCAAGCCGTTGAATGCGGTTCATCTCTTGCAGAACCAGGTCCTTTGCGGCTGTCCTTTCTGGGGTCAAGTCGGCAATATCCTCGATAACGGTAAGCGGGACTTGCCCAGATCGCTGGAGGAGCGTCTTGATCCATGATATATTGTACGGCAACGCGATCGTAGCCCATAGACGAGGCGTATTCAACGCAACTGCCCGCCATCTGCGGGAGATATGAGAGATAATGATCCATGCGTAGTGAGTGATAGAGTCCGCTAGAACGAAGGTGTGGGGTTGGGCGACCATTGTATAAAGCAATGCAAACTGGATTGAGATTTCGGCTAGGAGTTCGTCATGGAGTCGAAGGATCCCTCGTAGGTTGTTCGCTGTAAGTTGGTTTTTCGTACGACAATCTGAAAGTGCTTCCCCTAACCAGGTCTGTGAGCTGACCATTTTGAAGTATCATGCATATATCATGATGGAAACATAACATACCGATCTCGAGAACGTTAGAGGCAGTGTCTTGTGCGGGCATTAGGGGACTTGTGGATGCGTTCCACACTCGATGGCCGTAAAGAAGGAGGGAAGGCGTATGGTACAAGTACGAAGGCGAACGTACGAGTCTAGGAAGACGAAGCTCTTCCTACACGATGATATGGTTACATTAAAGATCAATTGATCACCGAATTCTCTGGTCTCGGGGTCAATTACTGAAGTATGTGCCAAGCATGGTAGAGATGACTCACTGTGCAGATGAACAACGGTGAGGCATCGCGATTGTACGCAAGCATATCTGACCATACCTGTACATCGAATTGATAGCGGTACAACCTCGGATGTCGAGCGAAAAAGTTGTCTATCGTTATAACAAGACATCTTTGGCAACAAACGGTGAGTTCTATACTCCTATGAGAAAGCAGTCAATGCAGAGGCACTCACTAATCAAGGCTGTATATTGAATATCCTTTATTCGACGGATATTTTGAACGGTACTACTCTCTGTACGAACCCCCGCCATCAATTCAAAGGCAGTTACCCTCTATTAGAGCTATGCGATTAACATCAAGCAAATCGTCTTCCGAAGGAGGATCAGTACTCGGTTTTTCGTGTTCGGACGTCTCAGAAAGTCTCCAAGGCTAAGTCTTTGGGCTATCGCAACGTCCTAAGAACTTCAGGGCAATCTTGGACAGGTAATGGGTCGTATGTTGGATGAATGCAGAGATAAGTCGCAGTCACGGTAGAGGTTTCACCAACACAAATGAGTCAAGCGCCGAAGCTTATTAAGAAACATTATTTGTGACCAAGTTCGCTCAACAGACTGCTTCTTCTTGACCACCACATCTCTCTTGCCTCGCTAAAAGATCTCCTCTGTCTTCTTGTCCTTCTCTGATGCTAGCAGTTCAGCAAGCCACACCCACACCAGACCCACTGTCTGTTCCATCAAACGCTCCAGAACACTGTCCTGTAAGTTACCTCACTGGTAAGGAGTATGTACTTGCTACTCACTGCTGTGCGATACGTAGGGAACAGAGTCAGAACTCGCAGGCAAGGCGGATGCTTGCGCAGGATGTGCCAACCAAGAAATCTGCGCATCTGGCGTGACTCGCGGGCCAGATCCCGCCCTGCCGTTCGTCCGTGAACGCATGTCTACCGTGAAACGGAAGATCCTTGTGTTGTCAGGGAAAGGAGGTGTCGGAAAGTCGACGTTCACCGCGCAGCTAGGATGGGCATTTGCTGCTGACGAAGATACGCAGGTGCGTCAGCTAATTTCTTGTGACCGTAGTGTTAACTCATCCGTTCCTTCAGACGGGTATCATGGATGTAGACATTTGTGGCCCCTCGATACCCACGATTCTGGGCATAGCATCTGAACAGGTGCACTCGTCTTCTTCTGGGTGGTCGCCTGTCTATGTACAGGATAACCTCGGTGTCATGTCTGTGGGCTTCATGCTGCCTTCGTCCAAGGATGCCGTCATGTGGAGAGGGCCGAAGAAGAATGGATTGATCTCACAGTTCCTCAAAGACGTCGACTGGGGCACTTTGGACTATCTTATTGTTGACACCCCTCCCGGCACATCAGACGAGCACCTGAGCATCGTCACTTATCTACGTGATAGTGGCATTGACGGTGCAGTCCTCATCACGACCCCTCAAGAGGTTGCCTTACAAGACGTTCGACGAGAGATTGATTTTTGCCGTAAAGTTGGAATCAAGGTTCTTGGACTGGTGGAGAACATGTCGGGATTCGTGTGCCCGAATTGCAAGGGCGAGTCACAGATCTTCAAGCCCAGCACAGGTGGCGGACGAAGGTTGGCCCAGGATATGAACGTGCCATTCCTCGGTGCTGTTCCCTTGGACCCCAGAATAGGAAAGAGTGCAGACTATGGTGTCAGCTTCCTCGATGAATATCCAGATAGTCCTGCTACAACGGCATATCTGGATATTATTGACAGTATGTGCTCGCTTCATCACAGCTCGTGCAATGTGACTGACGCCATTCCAGAAATCAAACAGCAACTTGGGGACGATTAGACTCCTTTCCTTTTCACCGCGTATTCAACCTGCACTCTTAACTCTCTGGGAATCATGTATCCATACTCACTTGCGGATCTGTATCTATCATACAAGTATTTATATACTTTTCTACAATGCTATACCTTCTCTACAAACGCGGAACCTCTATCGTCAACAGGTGTCGCATAATTACATCTAGATATTTGCGTCTAGTCGTCCATAACGAAGCACACAACACAGTCAAATCATCTATACCCTGAATCGACGCTGTCCCTTGCTTGGAGTCCCGTTCACAACGATCTCCGGACTCTCGGACGTCTCGCCCTCTGCCAACTCCCGAGGCATCTCGGACTGCAACCCCGCATCGTCCGTCCTATCCTTTTGCACGATGTACTTCCCAATCGGTGCAATGTCGGCCAACCCACCCGCCAGACCCTCTCCGCTCTCATACACGGAGACGGTCGACAAAGTCCTGAGCAACCTGCGCATGTCCATAGTTCCCTGCGGCGGCAGTCCGTCATCGTTGCCCACAGTATACATCGACGCAGTCCGATTCCTACTTGGAATGATATATTCTGACGTAGGAAACTTAATCGTGGAGTTGGTGGCGGGTTCTGGTGGGTTGGCCGGTTCTGCAGGTGTCGGTGGTCCTGTCGTACCTCGATGAACGGAAAACATCGAGCTGGTGCGGGACCCGTGACCGAACATTGATCGTCGCGAGTACGCCACGACAGGGTCATTGCCGGCGTTCGTTCCTGGGAACTCGACTGTGCCAGTTTCCGGTATGCTGGGATGGGTGGTGCCGGGCTCGATGCTTGCTTTTCTCGACGCGCTCGGCCGTCTGTGCTCGTCTATTGATGGAGTCCGAGAAAGCCCTACAGGCAAATCGCAAACTTCGCTTTCGTCGATCTCGTCCTCCTCTTCCTCTGCCACGGAAGGCTGCCTCCTATCGAATTCAGGGGACGGGGGTGGCAGGTTGCGAACTTCGTCTCGGCATTCATGTACCTCCTTAATTAGTGCGTTACGGAAATCGTCTAGTGTTTCTAAATCTTCTATTGTCCGCCATCGATCGAATGCGCGTTCACAGACTGGTTCGTCCTGTTCATCGTGGTAAGTCTCTAGCCAGGGATGAGCAAGAGCATCCGCCGCGCTCGGCCGTCCTGACGGATCGAAGTCGATGAGGCGACTCAAGAAATCAAGAGCTATAGAACGTTATAGGGTGGTTAGCTGGCGTAGAACATGCTGACATTCGAGCCACGCTACCTTGTTGATCTGCGGAAGGGATGATCTTGTGGAGTGGTTGAGGTTTTTTACGCGGCAAGGATTTGATGTACGCTTGAGCCTACTATCGATGAGAGACAGTACCTCTATGAGAGAAAATCACTGACTTTATCGCTACCTATGTTCTTCATGACCTTGTCGTCAGGTGTGCCTAGATTTATGTTAGCAACGCAGATGGGGACAAAGCAATAGATTCCCATACCAAGTACTTCCAAAATCTTGTTCATCTGATCGACTGTATATCGTAAAGTACACGCGTTGACTATGTCAGTCTCGAGTTGCTTGAGTTAGAATGAGCAGGACGCTGACCGTAACTGTCGTGCGAGGTAAGCGTTGGAATATGCGAGGAATCAGCGCGCATGCTCACTCCTTTCCTTTGAACAGTGGCTTTCCGAGCATCAGTTCTGCGACGATGCATCCAATAGCCCAGATGTCGACTGTACACTGGTGAATATCCGGCTATGTAGAGTTGTACACGGCGTACCTGCGGTGCCGTAGGACCTATAGGCAAGCATGATCTCAGGTGCACGATACCATCTGGTCGCGACATATTCGGTCATCATAGTTGGGTTCTCGTCTGGGGCTGCGTCGAATCCTCGGCTTAGGCCAAAGTCGCATATCTTGAGCTCGCAATCCGCATTGACCAGTAAATTTCCCGGTTTTAGATCACGATGTACGACAGAGGCGGAGTGTACATATTTCATGCCTGTATGCTGATCGTTAGCGGCTCCCCACGAGGAGTGGCAATAAACTCCTGTACTGGCCTCGGAGAATTTGGTACACAAAATACTGCACATGTTCTATCGTTAGCTTCTGGCCGGACTTGATGATCTGGTGCAAATCCGCTAGAGGATAGTGTCAGTAGGTGGTAGGAGCACGAGGCTATGTGACGTACCTTCCATGGGCTACGGATACAGCGGTCCATAAAACCGTTAATTCCGTGATCTGATGGCATGAGATAAAATCATACCTCCATGAATATATAACTAAAGCCATCATGAGCGGAGCGAATGTCAAAATATTGCATGGCACTCACATTTCATCGCTACTCGGCGATATATCGACGTCTATTAGGCCAGTGATGTTTTCATGGGAGAAATGTCGGAGCAGGGTTAACTCTCGCAGAGCCCTCTTGGCCAATTGAACCTTCTGTGTCACCCGGGTAATCATCTTTATGGCTACCGGCTCTCCAGAGATCTCGTCTACTGCAGAGCTGGATGTTGCCGTTAGTCTATAAAATGACACGGGGGATGGCAAGCATAACACTCACATAACATAGCCATACGCCCCACTGCCCATCTCTCTCCTAAGTTTCCATCTTTTCTCAACATGGAACACCTTTCCGAACGAGGACATTAGAGAGTGATAGCCTCTGCAGTGTATATCCAGCCCGTGAGCAAAACGCATTCAAACCAAATATATAGCAACCACGCACTGTCTGTCGGCAGCATTTGCAGCCTCAACATGATTGTGAGAACTCCCAGACACTCGAGTACGTGATCGTCCTCTCTTCCCATCGGACGACCCAGGCGAGGCGACAGTAGAAGACGACTTGTTCTCAGAGTTCTCGCCTTTACGTTCATCCCGCTTTGGGGGTCGCTGCTTCATCGGCGTGCCTTGTGAAGAGTTGGATGCCTTCTCTGCTGTCTCCGGTGTCCCTGACACCTCGTCAGGCCTTGCCATGGTGCTGCGCGTGTTGGTTGAATGAGAGTCGAGTATCAAGGTCCTTAGGTCTCCTAGGGACGCCGCCGAGGATAGTATCAGCTCCCAGCACCGTCTCCGTTAGATGCCGTTAATCGATAATAGAAGTACGTTGCTGACACGTAAGAGGGGCCGAGGTATGAAACACCTGACAAAGCGGTGGTAAGAGGGTGCAGAAAGATGAACGGCCTGAGGACGCTGAGATCGGCGAGCTCTTGCGTCCCAGATAACAAGGCCGATCAGTTAGGCAACCGCTCGCACAAGTTTAGAACGTAAATACGAATCATTAATTCCTCTAATCTAATGTTACAAATCCGATGGTATAATATGATACAGAGTGCACGCCCAGGTGAAGGTGTAAACCGCAATGGAGGAAAGAAAATAATGCGAAGGCAGAAAAGGCGGAAAGACCACTTCAGATCCTACCCGGCCCCATCGTGACCCCAACAGCACTCGGCCGTGAAGGTATCAGCGCAGTGGCCAGCAGCTCTCTACAAGTCCTTATTCGCTCTCGTCGCCCGACAAACCACGAGCTAGAATCCGCAGGAACCGCGAGAGGAACGCTCATGATTCCTCTATCCTGTGCCAGTCGCAAGGTGGTGGAGAGATGATCCAACTCTTCTTCCGAGTCAACGTCGTCGATATCTTCAACGCTCTTCGCGACGATAGCGGCAGTGCCAATTGCAGCTGTGACACTCGCAGTAGCTCCTCCTGTCGCCTTCTTCTTCTTCGTACCCGAGCCTCCTGTCCCAGACGACTTCTTCCCACTGGGATCAAGGCCAGCTGCTATAGCGGCTTCCTGAGCCGCCTTCTTCTTCTCTGCTTTCTCCTTCTCCTTCCTCTCCTTCTTCGCCGCCTTTGACTCCCTCTTCACTGGCTCGACGAAGTTGGGGTTCTTCAGCCGATTCCATTCGAGTAGCAGCTCATCATAGTCCCTGGACCGCCCTGGCACCGCACGCTTTGCCCCCATCGAATGGGTCTTACAGGTTAATGAACGAGAGCAGGGGAGGCCCTTGTCATTGATGACTCCGCAATGTTGATCAAGATCAACGGGCCCCTTCACTCTACCCTTCGTGACCTTGGTTGCTGCTTTCTTCTTCTTTGGTGCCGAGGGATCCTCCGGTGTAGGCTCGTCATCCTCGGCCTTCCGTTTCTTGTTCTTATTCACTACAAATGAATGAGTACGCCAATGAGGGGCCACAACGTATGCAGCTGCTTACCATCTAAGTCCGTCTTACCCTTTCCCGCTTTCCTCTCTGCAGCGCGTATCTTGGCACAAGATTCTATCCATAGGTTAGGTCAGCTATGAAGGCAACGGTCGGCCACTTGCAGGACAACGCACCAGCATGCTCCGCCATTGCACTCCTCATTACCGGTTTCTCGCAATCCCTGCATCTTACAAGGCCAACCGTTGAGCTCAGCGGTGATGCCCCAAAGATCTTCATGTCTTTTGCGGAAAGCCATTGCGTTGGTGGCGAAGGTGGGTCTGAAGGCGTGTCCGGAGCTGAAGGCGAGCTTGGCAGCTTGTCCCAGGCAAAGGGAGAGTCGGGAGCAGGAGATGGGCTCGGTTTGAGTTTGAGAGTCATGGCTGATAATTATGTAGTGGACCCAGTTACAACATAGACGATGTGCAGGAAACAAGTAAGAGGAAGTGAAAGTGTAGTGGAAGGTCCGGCGAATGAAATGCTAAGCGCCGGTTGATGGTGCATCGTGTCCCGAAAAGGCAGTTCTACGTGATCGCCGACTCCCCGCCAGCGTGGCTGGAGGGTGACAGGCGTTTGCCATACTGTAAGAGCGGTGTCAGTGAACCTGCCTCTATCGAGTTCTATCCTCACAATAAGACCCTGGTACGTGTAGTAGGTCGAGTGCCACCATGCCTATGTAAGTAGAACTGAATCTGTCGCACATGCATATGTTCTGTTTCGAATTCTAGGCTTTCATGATGTTGCCATCAAAATTGACGGCAACATATAAGGTCCATATCCTCGGCTATGGAGACCTTGCGTTTCCCCGCATTTTCTCTCTCTCTCTGTCCCTGCTCTCCATCCTCTCAAAACTATGCGTTCGTTCATTACCACATTCCTTACCGGCGTGTTCGCCATCACCTCTTCCTATGCTGTCCCCGTTTTCGAGCTTTCAGCACGAGGTGCCTCCGTGACACCTACCATTATTTCCCCGGTCTCTGCGACCGTGTGGGGAATTGGCAAACAAGCTGCAGTCAGTTGGTAAGTTCTGACACTCGCCCATGTTTATTTGTTTAATTTATATCTGGGCTTTCCTCTAGGGACTCCGCCAAGGTGCCTAAGGGTGCTGACCCCATCGCTGCTTTGGAACTGTTTGCAGCTGGGAGCTCGACCGCCGCCGCCCAACTCGCGACTAACTTCAACCCTGCCCCCGGAATTGTGTCGTTCAACGTCCCTCAAGTGTCCCCCGGAGCCTACGTTGTCAAGAGTAAGCATAAAATGTGTCCTCCAAGCCTCGAGGTGCTTACGTTATTGATGTACATGATCTCTCAGTCGGCGACAGTGTCAGTCCCGAGTTCCAGATTGCCACGGACACAGTTCAGTTCCTGCCCAACGTCTCAAGCCCAGCCAAGGACACTACTTGGCAAGTCGGAAAGACGGTCACGGTTACTTGGTAAGCACCCTAATTCTCGCCGTTCTATCTTCAAGTACTGACTCTATATTCCGTCCCTTCAGGGACAAGTCTTCGATCCCTAAGAACGCCGCAACTATCCCCTATCTCGACCTATACACAGAGGGCTTTGGGAGCTCCCCTCTCTTTGTTGCGCGACTCGCTCGTAATATCGACGTTTACTCTGGCAGCGTTACCGTTAAAGTTCCTGAGGTTCGGGCTGGTAGCTCGTACTTGGTCATGCGTAAGTACCCCACCATCTTCATCACTACAAAACTTCGACTGACGTTTCTCTTGATGTGACCAGTTGGCAGCTACGGACACACCAGCGACCATTTCGCCATCAAGGCGTGATGATGTTCTCTTTGCGAGTTATCACTACCCCATTCATCCCACTACGGACATCATTTCCCAGGGCGTTTTCACGTTTTGGCCGAGGTCTCATACCACCCACTCTCATTTATCGCACGCTCTCTTGAATAGAATAACCACGCTGCTAATAAAACAACTCATCGCAAAGACTCAACTCACCTTGTTGTTCCTAAAAATGACCACTCTGTGACTGGCAACCGTGAACCACGAAAGTTTGCAGGTATCCGAGCCTTGCCCGCCTTTGCGATGATTTGAAGCACGGTATTGTTTTTACCTGGTCTCAATTACTCACTGAACCACGAATGGATGTGGAATACATTGTGCTTTACATATTCGATATTCGAGGCAATAACGGATTACAAAACGATCTGGTAGAAGCCCATCTATACTACAAAAATGCTCGGGGGGAGTCGAGCAACTTCATTGGCGGAGACATGGAAGGCTTCCGATTCGCTCTGGCGTCGTTTACGGCCTCTGATAGGCTACGGTTATAATAGGCCGTTGCTTGCTCCGTGTTACGAACTTTGCGTAGTCTGGGCCCTAAAGCCTAAGTGCACTCTGGAGTCAGGTCCGAATTACTGCCCCTTATGGTAATGATCCCGAACTCTACGCCTCAGGCTACCGAGGGAGTCGGAGTCTGACACGGTGGTCGTGGGTCAGACAATGTGCATTTGGATCCACCCCTTGAATGAGTCTGCTATCTGCAGTGTACTTGGTAGTAGTAACCTGCAGCTGTGTCTACTGGGGGGTCGGAGTCCTGGGGGAGTCGGAGTCGTAACGTGGTCGGATAATTGACTCGAAGCAGGTGGCCAGATTGAAATATTGTAGTTCGACATCAAACAGACGAGTATAGATTCATTGATCACCGAAAACCACCACAACCGTGACGAAGGCACGGGTGGCGGCTAGTATAGATACAAATTACAAGTGCCTCCACGTACATATTGTGCCAGCCAGGTCAGCCACAAACTATCCTGGCAATACCGAACCATTTTGATGCAACATCCCTCCCTATGAGGCGATCTGCGAACTATCCAAACCCAACGCATGCAAAAATATATTCACGTTGGCCAGTCTCTTCACCCTCTGCTCTTCGTTAGCGATGCCGTATCCCTTGTTTGCGCTCGCCACACTCTCCAGTACACGCTCTTTGACCGCGGAGACGAGAATCTGCTGTTGCTCGACTGCTGCGTGTGCTGCCAAAATGGCGAGGAATTGCCAGACTGGTTGGTCAGCATCGTCAGAGTCGGGGACGTTGGCTAGTGGTATGTTATTCGTGACAGCTTGGCGAACGGATGGGAATAAGAAGAGTAGATGGGGAGAGAGAACTGTGAAGAGTTGGTTGAAGAGATCATGCCTACGAGGATGATTAGTCACGATCTGGTCTTGCAGGAGCTTTGATGAAGGCTCACCATTCAGCTATGTCCTCAGGAGTAGGCGCATCATCTGAGAACGCCCAACCCTCTTGACTGAGCTGTTCTATCCGGCTGATGAATAACGTCAGAATGAAAATGCCCGGCTGCAAAGTCACAGGTTAGACGAATGTAATATAATGGCGCGTCAAGCAACATAAGCTCACCCTCGTTCTCGCGACCGCACCGATATCGTTACGTGTCATCAAGACACCCAGCAATCCTCGAATGAGCCTTACTCCAGCGGTAGCCGCAACAGGAAGGAGTGCATGCATGACATGATGGATGAAGGCGTCGAGCTGCTTCTCTGCTTCCTTCCTTTCCGGCGATTCCTCAATTTGGTCCAGTATGACGGAGTTCTTCACAACATCGAGCTGGCTGAAGCATGCCAGAATGAGGGTCATGATCGTGAGGTGCCTGCTCTGATCGATATAGCGGAGGGCGCGAGGGAACATCTTCTTCCCTTTGACGGGGGTAATGAGCGAGATGAACGGATGAGGGACACTGTGTAGAGTGGTTTGAGAAAACAGCCTGACCACTGTTGTGGATGTGAGCTCACCTTGTCTCTAGGGGTACACTGACCCTAAGAGCGTCGTAGAGCCTGGAGGCGGTGGCTGCGAAGCGTTCCTCCCTAAAATACCGTTCAAATTTTCACGATACACAATTGAAGCTTCATTCCACGTACCGTTCTAGCAGCTCTGCTTCAGACTCTGGAGGAGGTTGGTCTTCCTTGAGTCTATCAAGCTCCATGATGATGTCGAAAATACGCTCGAGAATGACAAGGGTCTCTCGATGAGTCAAAGGATCCTTCTTCTCAAATAGCTTCCCCTGTGCACAAGATAAGACTCGGGTTACGCCAATAACCTTTCGAAGTTACGTACATGTCCTTGAAGGGCCTCGTGTCCGATCTCAGCAGCCTTTTGAGCAGCACCTTCTCCTTCAGCGCCCGGGACAACGTCCGCCTTAGATATGTGCGCATGAGCAGGGTTCGGAGCATCAGTGCCGTTGCCAGAACCTGAGTCGACTTGAAGAAGCTGGCGAGGGGCAGCTTTATAACTACGGCCTGCGGTCTTGCCGAGAGCCCCTTGGAGGTTATTGAGCGCTGCAAAGGATGTCAGAAATTAATCGGTAGACCTGAACAGGTTAATCAGCACATACTGGTTTTCTCCTTCTCTCGTAATCTAGCGTTGTTGACGATTCTTTCGACTTGTTGCTCCATGCGTTGCATCGCGCTTTGTCGACGGCCACCTTTCACCTGCCCGAGACCTAAACCGACACCGCCGCCAGAACCGAACTTCAGGACGGCCTCGGGCGCGTTGACACCAAGACGTGAATGCAACAGACGGCCGAAGACTTGAGCGTAGAAATCATCGGAGAAGGGATCCTGTGTCACCAACTGCGATACTTGTATACGAGTGATGAAGTCTTTGTCGGACTGCGTCATGAGATCGTTATACCTGGACTGTATTCGATTGTCAGTCACGACGAAATCATATAACAGAATCGTAGGCGTACCATATATCGGATCTTCTCCAGCTTTCTCTTACGCTTCTCCTCCATGCGCTCCGCTTCCATGATCTTACGCATGGCCTCTGCACGAAGCTGCTCTTGCAGTTCCTTGTCCTCCGCCGGGTTGACGGGCGAACCCTGCAGACTGTGCAGAAACTCCGCTTGAGCCATCTCCGCCAGCAGCTTCTGCTGCATTTGGATCTCCCGAGGCAGATATTGTAGGTTCTGCTGGAACGGAACCTCCAACTGCTGCTGCTGTAGTTGTTGCTGCTGAAGCCGCGAAGGCGTGCCTACACGCTGGCCATGTCGTCGGTATTGCCCCTCACCCAGTGGAGTACCGCCCGACTGTTGCCTCTGATGTTGAAGATATTGAGCATTCTGCTGTGCACGGAGCTGCTGATGTCTAGCCCTCTCAATCTCCTCAAGCCTAAGCTGTTCCTGTAGCTCGAGAAGTTGCTGGCGTTGCTGCCTCTCCCGAAGCTCCTGTAGTTCCAGCAGTTGCATTTGCTGTTGCTGCTGTTGTAATAGAAGCTGGTGGTGTTGCTGCTGTTGCTGCTGCTGGAAGCGCGGGGACTGAGCGTGAGCATGCATTCGAGGAGGCGGCGTTGATCCCGGAGGAAAATGTTGCGGTGCATGTCGCTGGACATTTCGCAACTGGGCCTGGTGAAGCAGCTGTGCCTGCGACGGAGACTGGTTCTGAAGCCTCTGCGCCGCGAATGCCTCCCGCATTTCCGCCTCAATCTCCTCCAACGTACGCACTCCATGGGTCTGATTAGCGCCAAGACTCAAAGTGATAGGCTGCTGTTGACGAGGTTGCAGAGTCTGCTGCTCGAGTTCGAGATCAAAGGGTGAGAAACCGCTTGATGGCGCCTGCGCGAGCTGGTCTGGGATGCGTTGCTGTGGTGGAGGTACCGGAGCAGGTGAAGCACCATTCTGCTTCGGTAACACAGAGAACGGAGACTTGTTATCCCAAATCGCCTCGAGAGATTGAACGGGGCGAGCTAATCATGGGTGGTGAGATTGCAAAGAGAGGGGTGAGACTGGTAGATCATACCAGCTGCTCGGGGCTGATGAACTTGGGGACTTTCTTGGCGTTGCTGGTACTGAGGCTGAGACGGTTCTCGATGCTGCAAGTGCTGCTGAGCAGCGGGTACTCCTGGCAAATCGTCGGTAGGCAACGCCTGCGCCGCAAAATCAAAGTCCTTGCCTGCGTCACTATCTTGAGCACTTGCATCCATGAATCGTGGCAGCGTACTCACCAACTGCTCCAGAACCGCCGAAAGTCTCGTCGTTCAACTCGTCGCCCCCCTCCTGCAAAGCATCCCCTAACCCATCATAGCTCTCCTCTCCCCACGTATACACAGCTAAACCCTCCTGGTCTCCATTCGCGCCGCGCTCCAGGATCCTTCGTTTCTCTTCCTCGAGGTCGTTGTTCTGGTCAAACCCAAAGAACGACATTGTGTGGTGCGCATGAGATGCGCGACGGCGACGAGCAAGAACAGAAAGTCAACAAATCACAGCAGAGTCGCGATCTCGCAACTGATTTGACGTCAAGTCACGGCGTCTACCCCTTGGCGCTCGAACCTCAGACCCCGAGGACTTCGGATCCTCCGTGTATTGGCAGCCCAATGAATTGATCTTAACGACCTCAGAGAATGGGTACATGACATTGCGATGGGTATTTATACAGTATGATACAGAACATAGACAAACAACATGCAAAGGTTCCAGAGTGCTACAGATTCATGCCATGCCAGTGTCCTTGAGTGGCGATCACGATGCAGAAGTATCTATGAAGTTCAGAAGAGTTCAGGCCAACTAAGCCTTGTGTACAGCCTCGAGGAAGTCCAACAATGTGCTCGCACTCCAAGCCTGAGTATCACAGGAGTCACGGCAATGTTCTCCATCCTTGTTCGTAAGTTCGGGCAGACCAGCCCAGGGATCGTTGCGAATGTGACGGCGCGAGGGCAAAAGGAGACGATGCAAGTAATGCAAGGTGTCGTTCAAATCCTGGAAGCACACTCGATTAGATGAGTTCCGAATAGATGAACGGTATACTCACTTCTTTGCCAGAGCCAGCTTTACGGTCGAAGTAAAGGTACGCCTGCAAAAAGTAGCCAAGCGGCCAGCCCCATTCAGGGCCCTATCATCGTACATGCATCAGCAAAGTGGCATCTACACGAGAAACATGGAATCGCACCTGATGATAGTTACGACCTTTCGCAATGGCGGGGTCATCGCCGTCGTTGGCATTGTCGTAATACGGTCGGTATTGCAGATCTTCAGGATCCAAAGTCTTCATACCAAGAGGACCTCTGAGCACGACGTCCGCGATCTTCAACGCCTCTAATGCATGTTTCTCGTCGAAGAGTTCCGGCGCGACTACCATGGCAATCGGGAAGTTGGGACGGAACTGATAGTCGGACCACTCCCTTCCTGGACCAGATCCATATACGTCCTTGTAGATACCGCGACGGTTGATGATAGCGGGGTTCACGTTGTACTTCGCATCGTCGGATGGACCTGGAAGGTGATCAGCAAAATGAACAGCCTGCATAGTCTATAATGGCTTACTGAGTGGGATATAATAGCACTCCTCGAACGAGGCTTGGATGAGATTGTTCCACTCCTTGTAAGTAACCAGGCGACGCTTGCCATCGACTGTCGGATGTTCAGTATACGTCTTATAAAGCATAAATATGAATACTCTTACTCGTAGCTTCGACACCCTTGAACGGGAACTTCCCCTTCTCCGAAAGCTCGTCCAACCATCGGAGAGTGCTCTTCAAGAGACCCGTAATCTCAACAGGAGCCCCGTCTCGAGGAGTACCAGGGACACCCTTGGTCCCAGCCTTAACGGATTCTCCCATCTTGTCCATCCATGTACCGCAGTTGTGCGCATTCCCACCGAAGATCAGACCTGTAGTCCAGTCGACCTTGATGTCGATGTTGAACCCCTCATCGTTCATCTGCATGTCCAAGTTAGGACCGGCGTTGTACTCGCGGAAGCTGATACCGTCGGCGTGGCGTTGCAATATCTCCTGGATGATCTCGGCGATGGTGCTCGAATAGGAGTATGCCTGGGGATCGTCCCAAGGAACCCAAGTATCGTCCTTCGGGAAGCGTCTCTTCACCGATTCCGAGAGAATAGCGAGGCCTTCTGGCGCAGAAAGCGTGTAGTCTTGAATATTCTGCAGCATCCACCAGGGCGAGTCTCTGGAGTTGTATCTGCAACGATGCAAAGTTATCCAGTAGCGCATTCTGGAAATATGGTTTGTGCTTACCTTGGGCTTCGAAGAGAGTCGAGGAGATTGGGGATCAGACCATGCTTCAAGACCGACGCGAAAGCAAGGATATGCTTCTTCGCACTCGGATAGTTCCCCGTGGTCAGGAAAAGACCTCGCAACGAGATGAACACGTCTCGTCCCCAACATCTTGCCCATCCAGCAGAGAAGTGCGGCAGACCAGCGGCCAACGAAGGGGTCGGCTTGCCGGGGTCAAGAGAAGCCGATTGAACGAGCCCATGTAGCTGCACCGATACCAACGCGAGATCTTGGGTGAACGAGTGTCCAGTGGAAACGAACTCGGAGCTCTGTTCGATCACTGCTCTGCGCGCAGCCTTGTAGGCCTCGGAGATGACTATCGCGAAGTACTTGGGACGCAAGAACGGCGCGACGCTGCTCTTGATACGGTCAAACCGCTCCTCATACCACTTCGCAGGCGCGGCCAGTTTCGGAAGCGTTTCAACTTGCCTATGGTCACAGATATAAGTTATGGGCAAAATAAACGAATTCGGTAGCTTACTTCTTCAGCCTAGAATAGATATAATCGAGGGCCCAAGTACCGTCTCGCAGATGTCCACAGAGAGGGTGGCCGAGATCGTTGTATCTCATAATGTGTCTCAAGGGATGCATAAATCCCTCAAGACCACAATACGTCAACGTTCCAATGCCGGGTACGTTGTAAGCGCCGATCTCGCCCTTGGTGGCATCTCTCTCCTCGCCGTCGGCACGGTACAGGACGACGTTGAGATCAATGAGATCCAAGTCACCGAACGCTTCGTCGGCACCAGAAGAGCAGAAGGTATCCAAAGACGAGTCGAGCCCTTGCAGCTGTGTCTCGAAGAGCATAATACTACCAGGAGGGAAGTATTCGGGCACGATGATTTCGCCGTAAGGACCTTCACCATCGAGACCTTGTGGGACAACCACGGGAGCCGTTTCAACAAGCTTTCCAGCTATACCCCGCAGCGTCTTGTCATCGTCGCGGCTGTCGTACGACGCAAAGTCGATATGGGCACCGTAGATGAACTTGGCTTTAGTGCGACGAAGCTTGACCGGCGAGACTGAAATAGGTCAGAAAGAGTCTGCTACATCGTAATTGGCGTGACTCACTGAAACCTCTATCTTTGGAGCCCTTCTGGAACGCGGTATGGGCGACGAGCAGGTATCCCTTCTGAGTGGAGGGCTGTACCCGATGCAAGACAAGGTACTGAGGGAAGAGTTAGTACTGAATGTCGCAAGGACAGATAATAGCAGAACTTACGCCGTTCTCCTCATGAACGTGGCCTTCCTCGAACTTTCCTATCGCCATCTCTGCATGGAGGGAATTCAAGATTCTCTTCACCCTCGCAATACCGCTACCTTCAGAGAGTCTGGTAGCCTCGTACTTGCGCTTCTCCTGTACGAGATTCAGCAGCTTCGGGTAGAGGTCGTCAAACCCTTTCACAGAGCCAATGGCGGAATAAGAGAACGTCATCAGAGCACCCGTAGACAATGCGTCCTCCGCGGATCGCTTGTCGAGGTAAGACTCGTTGTCATGTGTAAGATCGTAGAATAGCGCGTGAGGCACGGAACCGTTGTGCGGGATGACCACACATGGCCGCGTTGGTCCTTTACCAGTAGGAGGCGGAAGCTCTTCTTTGCTCGTAACGCAAGCATCGTCCATTGACCCTATACGACATATCGATCAGTTGTTTTCCAGTACCTTAGAGCTGATGCACAAACCTATAGGTTTCCCGAGACCATGACGGTACAGCAGCCGGGAAAGCTCCTTAGGGTCCCAGGCGTTTCCAGCCTCTCTGATAAGACTGTTGATGCCTAGTCGACTGACGAACAGAGTGTCCATTTCTTCGCTGCCAGTGAAGAGCTCAGCACAGACGTAAAGGTCGGGGTTAACCACACGCGCCGCGTCAAGTAACGTCACTCCGACGTGCAGAGGCGTCGAGTGGCAGTTATCAATACGGAATCCCTCATAGCTAGCGGCAAGAGACTGCACGTATTCCGTCATGTGCTTCCAGAGCCACGGGTTGTCTTCGGGGCCATCGCCATATCTGAGCTTGACGCAGTCGCCCCAAACGATGACTTCTCGACGCAGATACGCCTTGGACGGAGGGAGCGCAAAGTTCTTCAACGGATCCGCGTTCCATATCCATCCGTTGTTAGCGAGCGAGTAGGTGTTAGGGTCTGTCTCAACCTTCCCCTTGATACGGGTGAAATACGTCTCCATAAGAGGCAGGCTATGAAAAAGGGGTCAGTGCATATTCCTGCATATAACCATTTAATTGACGTACTCTCTCGTAATGGGTCCGAGCTTAGGACCATGCTCATCTAGACGAGCGTACTTCAGGCGATTCTTGATACCGTCCAAGGCAGCTTTCGTATCATCCTCCCACTCTTGGTATTGGGGGACGTTGAGAACGTCGACTACACGAATCCAAGCATCCGCAAGCGCCTCATTGTCGTGTACGTCAACGAAAGCCGCCTTCACCAATCCTGCCGCTGCCTGGCCTTCGACACGAGTCCCGAACCGCTTCTCGTGAGTTCCCAGACCAATGACTTTCCCTGCCGTTTTGACGATCTCTGCCAGTTCAACAACGGACTTATGTGCGATGCCGTCCCATTGCTGGAGATCGCCCGCGTTTAAGGCTGCAAGCACATACTCACGCTCAGCCTTAGTGTCGAGCACATAGTACTGCCAGAGGTTCAGAGACTTCAAATGATCGGCGAACGCAGTGATCAGGACGTCGATGTCTTGTTGCGACGTAACACGGGTGGGCAGTCCTTTCGCCTCGAGATTCGCGGAGAATTCCACCATCGCGGTGTCGATCTCGAGAGCGGGGGTAAGGTGAGGAGTGTTAGCGGGACTATAGCCTGACGTACAAAATCCAGTACATGTGAGTCGTGGTCCCCCGAGAAGCGCATATATGCTCACCAGCTTCGGGGTGATCTGCGAGCCACGGGCTGTCATTGGCTGTATGGTTGAGTACGACATCTGTTAGACTGAGCAGGCCGTATTCTTCTCTGGCGATGTGCAACATCTCTTCCAACTTCGCTCTTCCTCCGTCCTTCGCAAAGTGTGCTTTCTCCGCGAACAAAGACGGGTCGTATGCAAGCTGGTTACGAATAGAGTATGGGCTGTCACTCTCTCCACGCTCTTGCAGAGGAGTATAGTGAATCATGTTGTAGCCGCGCTCGCTGGCCTCCGCAAGGTATTCGCGCCACTCGCTGAGTGGGCCCATCCACTTGGAGACAAGGGTAATAATGGCCAAGCCGTCTAGAGGAAGATTGACATAGTCTGAAAGAACTGCGCCGCCCTTTGGAGAGACAGTAGCATTCTGGCCTATGATAGGCGATCTAGACTTGGCTCGCAAGATTGGATCGATATTGAAGTAACCTTCACGGCCTTTGACGCGTGTCCCGGGAGTGTCGCCATCGTATTCCACCCAGTAGCAGAACGCGCCGGCATGGGAGATGGGAAGATTGATATGTATAGGTTTCGAGAAGTCGGTAGGGAGCCTAGAGAACGCCTAGTCAAAGATAGAAGCAGCCCGAAGGTGAAGGTACTCACTTGCGCTCGACGAACTTGTCTCTTTGGAATCGGCCTCCGTCCAGCGGAAAATTCGTCTTGAATACTCCGTTCTTCGTTGCAGGTGTTCCCGCCTCCAGCGAGACACGGACCACATAGGGAGTGTATGCTGGGGGAAGGCGCATGTACTAAGTAGGACGCGTCAGTAGACATGTTCGACGCGCGAGGGCAAGTGTGCTCGAGGATGTGAGCAAAAGAAAGACGCAACTGATCTATCCTTGTTGGGACCACCATCGGGGTCGAGCTGGATCTCGTATACGCGTATCGGCTCATCACCAGGTTTGTACGTCGACTCGAAGAAGTCTATTCCTTCATCTGCGGGAGTCTTCGGTGTCTTGGGAGCGTCCGTCGCACTCTCCTGGGTGTATTTGGGAATTGTCACAGTCTGTTGCAGCTTCCTTGACGCTGCCATGGCTGGAACGTGGTGGGAGGAGAGAAAGACGAGGGGGGATCGTCTAAGCTCGGCCTGGAGTATATATACTGCTCTCGAAAGCCATCGTCAGTCGCGACCCCGTCGATCCTTTCAGTTAGGACGGCGTCGGTCCAATCACAACGCGTCGATGGGCGCTTTGTCTGACGTCACTACCCCTTCACGGCGTACCTCAGCTTTCCCACGTTGCTGCCACGAGTTGTCGAGGACAGCGTTGGTCACTGGCCATGGCCACGGAGAGCACAAATGGCGTGTGTCATGGATTGCACTGCAAAGATATCGATAACGCCAGCACGGTGGCGAGGTACGGGTATCAAAATATTGTAAATATTCGTCCATGGTCAATAGCTTAAATGAGAAGAGTATGTCAAGTACAGATGTGGGAGAGAAGGAGAGGCAGGAACAGAGGATAGCACCGATGCAAAAGGAACGGATAGGTGAGAAGGACAGCAACGACAAAGCCTGATACACAATATCACCGATGAGGCTCACAACGAGCCGATCAAGAACGCTGGCGCACAGCCTGCGATGAGTGCGAGGTAGATGGGAACGGATGCACGTTCTCGCCACTGCTCCTCGACTGCACGAACGACGACGGCCTCGATGCAGACGTCGGTCGAGTAGGAGTTTGGACAGGCGGCGGTGGTGCCCAGTCACCATTGCCGTTCCCGTTCGTCGGGTGACCATTGGGTATTCGAGGCTGTGGTGCCTGGATACTGGCCATGCCCTGCGATAAGGACGCCGGTGGGCCGTTATAAGGAGAGTGAGGATGGTTGGGTGGAGACTGAGTTCGCTGAGGGCCGTTTCGCTGAGTGAAATCGGAGGGGGAAGGAGACGCGATGGGACCTCTCTCAGGATATTGGGAGTTCCCTTGTAGCGGCCTATGACATGTGTGAGCATCAACACTGAAGACAGCAAACTAATGTGAATATTACCTAGACTCTGATCTTGGAGGCATGCCACGCGGATCATCAGGGCGACTAAAGTTGAATGGTGTCGAGCCACCGAGAGGCGACATCAAACCTGGTGTACGGCCAGACTGCTTGACTCGCTGATACATATCGCACTTCTTCAGGAACTCCTTGCTGGGAAGGTCCATGCTATTCTGGAAGTAGTCCTGGTCCTGTAGGATCGGCAGGAACTCCTCTGGAACGCAGAAGAACTCGTCTTGATTCTCCAATAGAACGGTGACTACGCGTATGGCTCCGAAGCTCTGATCAGGGACACCGTCCCTACCCCTGGAATACAGAATACTAGGGCAGATGACCGTGGCAAGGTTCTGCAAGTCCATCTTACTGCCTGTTTCCTCGTCCATGTGCGCGAACGACGCGACCCATTTGAGGAAAACAAAGAGGACTTCCATTGTGTCTCGATGGTGCTTCGGAAGGATGAGCGAAATCATATGCATAAGACGCTTTTGCTCCGCTTCGTTTGGCAAGGCTATAGTGACGTCCATGAGCCCAAGTTTCGTTAGTTAATCAAAGACGCACATTGAGATGCGACCCATAAGCGATAGAGCTTGAACGTCAGCAGCGGGTCAGGCAGCTCGCGAAGGAACTTCTTCAATAACGCGGCCAGTTGTACGGCGTTATCCTGCGTAAGATCCACTGAAGATGGATCCCGGTCAATCGCATCCGTGAGTTCCTTGAGCCGTCTGATGTTGCCATTCTTTCGGAAAATACCCTCGACGGATAGGTCTGTCCCCCAATATCAGCTATGTATACCTCCTCGGCAGTAACACGACGTACCCATCTGTCGCATTGCAGACACCACGTCGTCCACAAAGCTCGGTATCCTCAATGGAGTCCTCGAAGCGCCGTACAATGAATCAGCACCCTCCCTCTCGACCAACAACTCCAAAGGAATGCCGAACACCCCTGCCCGGCCGGATGAGCATTGACCACACTGCATGGCACACCAAGGTACATACCTTTCTTCTTCTGGTTCTTCTTATCGTTCCCAGGCTTGAAGAACTTGTTCCAAAAGGAGTTCTTCTTGATCTCCACGAGTTCCAAGATCTCGTCCAAGTCAAACTGGTCCCGAAGGGCAGAACGTTGCAGCGCCAGTACAGCGGAGTGCCGAACGATAGTTAGCTCAACAGGGTTAAGTTCGGCGATGAATGGTATCGAACTCTCGCGAGGCAATGAGCGATGTTGTTCTCGCGCGGTGACAGATTCGATGAGCTGCGGGATATCGGCCAACGTGATACCATCGTCCACACCTGGTAACTTCTGCTCATCAATGCCACCTGCCGGCGACGTCGGCGCAGACTCGTCCACGATCTTGACTTCTGTATTATTCCTTCCTAGGCTCGGACGGACGCTGTCGTGGAACATGGGAGTCGTGATATGTGGTCTCGATGGCCCAGCTTGTGATGGCCCCTGCGGCGGAGATTTCTGGAGCCTCGCTGGTTGGACGGATCGTTGTGAGACTTCACGTTGATACGACGGGACTTCACTGGCATGTGCGACCTTGCCAGTAGGGCTTTCAACCACTCTCGAACGTATCGCCACTCGTGCTGTTGCCGATAACTTGCGATCAAGGTGATTAGATTTGAGCCTGTTGATATCCTGGCCATAAGGATCCTCCTCGCCCTCCCGAGGTACAGGTGCAGCTATGAAATGTAAGAATCTAACTCGACGACTCAGTGGCGACGACTTACAAGACGGACTCGTCGAAATAACGCCACGTTTCCTCAAGAGAACAAACAACCGCCTAAGGGCAACGTTCAGAAGGAAAGAATATTGCTCCAGCCGTGATACAGGCTGAAACCCTCCGCGACAGCCATTACGTGCGTGATCCACACAATAGATTGCAGTGGGAACAAAGCCAAATTGTGCCGTCTCTTTCATGGACTCTGGGTCGTACACGAAGATCTTGGTGTTTGCAGGTGGACGCCGTGCAGATGACAGCTTGGGAGCGTCCTTGCCACCATCTCCTTTGTCCTTCTCGCCTTCAACTCTCCCCTGATCGTCCTGTGTCTTAGATTCCTTCGGCTGCAGGACGGCGGCCGGACGACCACATGTCGAGCACTGCAGACAGTGCGAATGCCATCGTTGATACGTACCCAGACGCGCGCAGTCCTCCTCCACAGTTAGATTACACTTGACGCAAAGATCCGACGGTGGATTGACGACACTGATCTTCGCCAGAACAGGATCCCGAGGGCCGCTCGCGAAGGGAGCCTCGCCAGCGTTCTCTGGTGCCAAACTCTTGAAACCATACGTGACACCTTGCGTGCCTGCGTTGCCCTGTTCTGCAGAGGTAAGCATTTCCCCGTTGGCACGCTTCATCATGCGTTTAGCAGATGGGTTTCCTCCTTGGATCGCAAGCATGTGTAGTTTATCCAGGAAGGAACCGAGAGCATCGCGTACGTCCTGCTCGCGCTCAAGCTTCAAAGCGCCTGTCAAGGCGATACGTATCAAGATTTTCAAGTAATGCGCCAGACCAGTCACAAGCGCAAGGAGCTCTTGTGTCATGCCCATCCGCCTGGCGCCAGTTTCCTGAGTGTGCGAGAGTAGAGTGAAAAGGTCCACGGTCTTGCGACATAGCATCCGCGCTTCTCTGACATGCGACATGCCTAGTGGGTGCCGTGTGAGCGTCTGCACTCTGCCCAAACGAGGAGGACCAACCTTTGAGGTTCAGCTGGGCGAAATGATACTCTAAGTCGTCGATAGACGCGAACAGGACTTCCACATGCAGGATGAACTTCTCCGCCATCCGGATAGCTTCGAGATATTGGCCATTGCTGACCTGTCTCAGCATATCCGAAATACACGCCGCACTTGACTCCTCGAATGCAGAGAGGACGCTATGATTTGACATGATCAGCGGTGATAGTACTTGACAGTCCGTAGTACGTACGTCCAAATTCGATAGACCTGCTGTTCCATGCGCAGTTGTTTGTCTTTGAGCGAAATGGCTGTTTCCTTCTGCTCTTCCTCAACATAAGAATTCTCGAGCGGTTGCTGATCAACGCTTTCCGTAGATGGTTGTAAGCTGTTTGGTCTCCTAACATTTACTTTCACATTCCAGAACTTTAGATTTGGCGTATTAGCGAATGTTGATGATATGTACAGGTACCACTCACCTTGTTGATCATGTAACACTCCGGATGCCAGCATTCGTCTCGCATATTCCTGTTGATTTCCACGAACTGTTTCAGGATGGCGCTGTTGCAACCTGCACACTTTGTTGCAAATCGTGTCGAGTAGTGGAAGTGACAGTAAACGTCCCCGTCGTGCTCGTAATAAGAATCCTGAGGTCCGAAAAGCGTTGTGCATACAGAACACGTGAAATGGTCCACATGGAACTTTTTGTCTGGTGAAGAGGAAGGTTAGTCATAGTTGTTACAAAGAGCGTATAACATACTGCATGCCGTGATATAACTGCCTCGTAGAGCTTGACCGCATTTCGCACAGATCAGATTTAGTCGACGGAAATAATCCCTCTCGCAGAGAGGATGTTGCTTGCCATCGGCACCATCGATGGGAAAGAATTTCGACGCAACAACAGTCCCACAATCCTAACAGGGTGTTTAACATAGGGGTGGTGCATATATGACGAACGACTCACCAAACATTTAAAGCAGTTTAAATGATAGACAGCTCCCAGTGCTCGAACGAACGCCCCGGACATCGGTTTGCCACAGGCTGTGCATATCCTGTAAAATCATAAGATTAGCCAAGTAGTGCGGGATGATCGAATGGCCAAGTTGAAGACATGCGATGAAGTCTCGCTTGCTCCGCTAAGGACACTCACGAGGAGGCTACACTAGTACTCGACGTATGCGCAGTAGATGGGGCTGCATTTGATGTCGGACCAGTGTCGTTATTAGATGAGCTCTCCGACGACTCTGAATCTGCGCTTTGGGCTCGACGATTTTGCGGGTCGAAACCATCTGGAGCGGCGTGCGCATAGCTGGCGGAGGCTGAAGGAGTGGTCGGTCTGCTAGCGTTCGAGAAAGTTGGTCTGCCAGAGGGGCCAGCAGAAAGATCCAGATCGTTATTCTGGTTGAAACTCCCATGATTGAGGTCCTCGCTATGCGCGTGATGTTGGTCGAAAGACTTGAGTTTCCTGGATTCAAGATCGTGCGGTGAACTGACAGTAGAAGCTCGGGTAGGGAAATTAGGCCTGTCAGGGAGGTGTGGGGAGGGTCCTACAGGCGCAGACATAGGGCCGTTGCGAGGTGAGGTCGACATAGGAGGATGAAGGCGGGCATCTTGGTCTTCAGCCATGTAAGCCAGAGCCGATTGAGCAGGGGGAGAGCCAGACAGCTTCTGCTGGCGGGCTTGATCCGCAGAAGAGCTCATGAGGACCGCGCCGAGTTCGAGTGCGTCGCCAGGGCGGTCCTATGCGAAGATTACGAAGATGAGAGTCGGGAGACGGCGACAACGTCGGAAAAGGTGATGAGCGGCAGCGACAACCAGGGCGCTGAGCGCTCAGGCGCTACATGCCAAACGGGCTAATTGCTGTGACACCCATGTGACCTCCCCCCGCTCGGCGGAGCGTCACCGTCACACGAGGGACGAAGTGCGCCCGCCTCGGGCGCTTTATCCATAGTAATCCCGACCCCGTTGACTTCAAAAAGTTCTTGTCATAAACGAGCAGTATATGTCTCTCACAGTGTCCGTTCGATTCGCCGTACAAACAAGATAATGTTCCTTTGCATCACCAACATGGTCTCTCGGCTGTTGTAGCATGGCGCTATGCCGACACGGCCGGCTGAATGACTATGACTTCTCGGATATCTTCGAATTCGAGTCGAGCAGTATTCTGCTGTGCTAGGGCAGCATCGCTCGGCGAGTGGTTATGTTTCCTGTCAAGATCTGTTGAATTTGTCTTCTCATCGAAACTAAACTCAGTACCACGGCGGCGGCACGCAATATTTACCGCTCATCCCCCTAGCCTAAGCGGAACCTGAGGTGAAGTAGCCATGTCGGTTAATTTTCCTGCATCATTTCATATGAAGCCCTTCGGGATATCTCAGTTGACATCTGTATAACCTTGTTGTAATAGCATTGCTCTTGTAAACCCCATGATTATCACCCGCTCGAGTGGTCAGGACTCCTATGTGTTACGATAGAAAAATACTACAGTACATTAGTACGCTCCAGGCGATACAGAGAGATAGTGAAACTATAGCTAGGTCCGTAAAGTAGCAGTAGGTAGACCTATTAATCTGTGTGCAGCGCCTCCCAGCTACCAGGACCGAAAGAACGCGAGCCGAGAACAGAGTCAACAACCTTCATGATGGCAAGCACCTTTTCCTCCTCCCACTTCCTCCCGGCGATTTGAATGCCGACAGGAAGTCCAGCCATCTTCTTCGCATTGTATACAGAATTCTTTCCTTTATAGAGAAGAGCATGTAGAAGCGGCGAGGAGCTAACTCCACGCTGCTTCTCTTCGTACCACTCCGACGTGACTTCGTCTGTTGTGGGGTCAACCCTTGTAACGGGTACTATCCCGACAGGGTTGTCCAAGAGGTTGTATAATATCGTTGATCCGCATATCGACGCCACGCGTGCTACCGCTCTGCGGAACTAAGTAAGAGACCTGACTGTCGTCAAAGCAGCTGTACGCACCGATGTGGTAAGGCTGGAACAGCTTGCACAGGAGCAATGATAGCGTCATAACGGCCATCTGCCCAAAGCTACAATTGAGTGTCAAACACCATGCGCTATCAATTGCACCAATACAATGTTCACCTTCTGGTTCATATGCCTACTGAACGCTCTCGCTTCAGCCGTCAGTGAATAGAATTCGTCGATAGACTTCGTCCTGGTGAGGCGTAGGACGTTCGCTATGAACGAGTCTCCCAAGACGTGCTCGACTGCCCATGCGAGGAGGTATCGAACCCAACCTTCATTCCTGTGGTGAGAATATACTCTGAATGCTTCTCGGCCATTACGCACCCCATAGCTTAGGCCCCATGTCAACAGTCGAGAGCTCGTATTGCTGGAGAAGAGTCATGTATTCAGCAAGGCATATCGACAAAGTGACACATAGCTTAATAAGGTTGTACCTTTGGATCTTGGCCTATGGGTCTGAATAGAGTCTTGTTTCCATCTGAGCTAATCAATGCAAGGAAACGCTGCATTGCCTTGTCAGCTGGGAGTAAAGTTTCATATTAGCAAATGCATTGGCAAAGCGCCACAGAGACGCCGCACTTTCCACCGGAAATGGTAGTTCGATGCATTCGTGACCTGCACGACGCAAGGCAGCCACAGTCTCGAGTACTGCTCGCTGGCAAGCAGGCGAACTGCGGATGTAATTGTCTAGCGTGCAATGTCAGCGTCCTCTCAACGTCATCTTCACGCATCGACGCACCGGAGGTATAGTAACCAAATGTCAGCTTTGCGGGTAATACGGCCTCTCGATAGGGTATCGGAGCGATGGTGCAGTCTTCCTTGGCTTTACCTACTACCGCACGAAAGGCAAGGTCTAGATCTTCAACTGACCTGCGAAAGGTGATTAGCTTTGAATGCAACTGAGGTTCGATACTTAATACGAGACCCACCGTCCCATAGGTCCAGTCACCGTCGTTATCGCCTCAAAGCCAGGCATAGCATCTGTCCCTCATGTCCTGTCAAAGAAGGCCTCATATCTCGTATAGAGCGCACCTCTCATGCCACCGGCGCTGATACGCCCATGGGCAGGCTTCAGTGAGTATATCCCGCAGTAGCCAGTAGGAATCCTCATGCTTCCCCCGACGTCACTTCCCCAGCCCAGTGCACTTCCGTCCATTGCGAGAAGGGCTGCCTCACCGCCTGTTGACCCTCCCGATGTGTGGGCACTGCTGTAAGGGTTGGTAGTACGCCCCCACATCGGGTTCACACACTCGAAAAACATTAATGTCTGAGACAAGTTCGTTTTAACGAATGGAATTCCCCCTGCATCTCTAACGAGCCTGACAAGCTGACAGGTGTACGTGAGGTTCTCGAAGCGATTTTGAATGATGCATGCCCACACACCTCTGCATCGGATTCGGAAGGTTGGTCAGCAAACACCGTGTGTCCCATGGTTGTGTCATATCCCGCGATATGAACTGAATTGGAGCGTAAGCAAGCATGTAAGCAGAAGCATGCTAGTATTCACATAGGTCTTTGAAGCTCATTGGTACTCCGTGTAGAGGACCTTTCAGCTCTCCCGTGGTCTGAAAGTGTGTGTCGAGCTTCTGTGCCTCTACACGCGCCTCGTCGAGAAAGACTGAAATCAGAGCATAACCTTATATTAGTGGCAGAATCTGAGAGAAGCGCGTATGACCCACTTTCGGTCAGACAATTGGTAACGGCATGGGCTCTTGCTGCTTGGCCAATGTACGCTTCTAGCACTTCGGAGGCAGTCCACTCTCGTGACGAGATCTTTTGAACAATTTCTGAAGCTATTGAGGTTCGGTCAACGTCATAGCTTCTGTGACATGAAGAAGTTTACCAGTAGCTGTAAGATATGGAGAACGGTCTGGTGAGACCTCAGTATGGACAGTATCGAGTTTGCGCTTCCGAGTTTGTTGCTTCTGTTGCACGGTCCTTTCCCAGGACGGGGTCCAGAAAGGCCACATGGATGCCAAAGGATGACAAGCTATTGGTAGGAAAGATGTTTAGTCTGGGAGTGCTAAGCGATATGCTGCAGGCTCTTTATATGTTGCGTGGCCGCCCATGCTCGTAAACAGGGATAACAATCCGGCTGCAGTTCCCTGCTAGTGTAAGTTCTGTCGGGCCTCGACTAGACAGTCATTACGGCACTCTAGTTTTTGCGTACCTTTACGCTCGTTTATCAGAGCTTGTCTGCATCGGCGATTGTAAGTTCAAGCCACTGAAACAGCGGATCGCTGGAACGGAACGCATCGAGGTCCCACTGGGGACTTGCTTTTGTTTTACTACTACGCGCGCGCCCAACTGTCAGAGGGTTAGCAGTGTCTGTGATGAGGAGAACTAAATACCCAGGCTGTGTGCGCGGGTTCGTCGGATTCGTATAGAACAGTGAATAGCAATATATCATCCTCTAAAACTACCTGCGTAGCGTGTGGTATACCTATTGATCCGCATCCATGGGAACGCCGCGTAGCCTCGTGTATCACGCATGGGGCTTGAGCTTGTATGGCATTCTTCAGTCGACGTTCCAAGGATCGAACGCTTCGCACCAACTGCGACGGAAGCTCTTGAGCCAAGTATACAGAATGAATATAACTTCCAGGCCGCAGCATACTACAGCAAGTTCGCATACGTACCGACAGCCTAAATAAACTTCAAGATTCACAGAATCTGGTAAACCAAACGAGAGAAAGGCCACAACCATAAGCAACTGTGTCGGAGATGAAAAGAATAACAAGAAATAGGAGCAGGCACAGGCACATAGAATGAGCATTTCCATCATCATTTCCTCGCGCAAATCATCTCCTCAGCCTAGCGGCTCACTGCACGATTTCGTCCTCCGCATCACTTGCCATGGTTCGACGTTCGAACATAGAAGCACGGCTGGCGCTGCTTCTCTTCACATGGCTGGCAGTCGGTCGAGAGGGTGATCGAGCTTGTCCCGGGCTCCCAGGGCTCTCTGGCCTTGCAATACCAGCGCCTCCAACAGAGGTTCTGTTGTTGAAGTTATTGACCAAACTGCTCACCGATCCGTTACTAGCACGTGGACCTCTTGTTACTGGACGTGGTCCCCGGGCGCCCGCAGGTGCCGCGTTTCCTGTTGTCGCAGACGAGCGACGAGAAAGGGGGACCTTCGTTGATGAAGCAACACG